>CATIWQ010110413.1:0-21220 GCA_949673415.1 Euphorbia schlechtendalii
TTTGTATTATATCTCTTTTATAATATCTATATAAAACTTTTACTTAGTTTTAAATTAAGTATTTACTTTATTTATTTAGTGTATTGTGTAAATAAATTCACCATATCTTATTTAAATAATATTTTTTCAATTTTTAGAAAAATCCGGTTTGACCACCTATTTAATCCGGTTGAACCTTAAATCCATGAACCACCATCTTCACTGGTTCGATGACCGGTCCGGTTCTGAAAACCATGATTAATACTGATTGAGTTTTAAACTATTTAATAATAACTTTATAGACTTTGTCTTTTGACAAAGTTATTGTCATTTCTAATATTGTATTAATTTTCATATTACTAATCGAATGATTATGTATAAAGGGTAAAATATGGTAATTTTGTGAAAATTTTCCTAATAATTAATATAAAAAGATAAATAGGGAAACTCAATTGCAAATCTCTTGTCTCACTTTCAAAATTAAAAAGCAAAACAAAAATAATTAAAAATTTATAATGTGGCATTCTGTTGTATGTTGTTGAGCTTACAAAACAAAAACAAAATTGTATAATGTATCCTTTATTACCAAATAAATTTATAAATCATCACCAATTCGACAGTTTAATTGGTATATCCACAAAGAGTAGGTGATGATGAATATAAATCAATTTCCGCATCTTTCAATCTCCTACCAATATTTTTTTTATGATTCATAACCTAAAAATTTTATATTCACTACTTGAAAATAGAATTTCATATGCAAAAATGAAGCAAAACTTAATCATGATTTAAAAATAAAAATCGAAAAAGCATGATGCAGAGAAGAGCAAAATCGAATAAAAGAGAGAAGATGAAATTGAAATTACTTTAGATCAGCGAATTTGGATAAGAAAGAAGAAGAGAGAATCAACACATAGAAGGAGAACTGATTTAGAGAAAAGCGTGAGAACGAGGGCCGAAACAGGTTATATAGAACGTACAGGTGGAAAAACAAAACTTAGAAAGGTTGTAGAATACAAGGAATTCATTAGAAGGTAAAATTGTAAGAATTTATCCCAAACAAGAAATTCATAACAATTTCCCAAAGATTATACCGATGTCATTATCTCAAGTTTACTTATATATAATTTTTATTTTGGGAGTTACACAAATATACTGAAATTCAAGATTAATTTTAGTCAAAGTTTTGAGTCCCTAACCTTTTTAACTCAATTAAGATTCATAATTACAATTTGTATGTTTCACTTGCTCTCCTCTCATTCCCTACCTTCTACATATTTTTTTGTATTCTCAATTGTCATTATCTCTCAAACCGTTTAATTTTTTTACATGTCTCTTTAGAACTTTTTATTCGACTCATTTTTATTTTCGAAACATCATGCATTGTGATATACGTTTTCAAAAACTTTTTTTTCAACTGTTAGATATCTGATCGGTACCTGGTAGGAACCATATAATTCAAAATAGAAATATGAATGCTATAAACAAACAATATTGCACACAAAACTAACATCCTACCAACTACCTACCAAATACGCTTTAGGAACATATTAGGAAAAAACTTTAAACTTAAAAAGATTATAAAAAATTGAAGTAAATACTTTATAGAAACCTACAGTTTTATACAATTTCCCTTTTATTTTTATACATGTATTTCAAATGAAAATTTGAGACCCCGGGAGCCATGGGGTTATGAGAGGTCGCTCAGATTGCTCCCATCGACATGTTATTGATAAAGTAACCATCATCGAAAAATCAATACAACAGTGATACAAATCTTAAGAGAGAGGAGAGACTCTATTTTCTCACAATCAACATAACAAATAACAATACACAATGTGCGACTTATAGTAGAAGTAAGGATTTCTCTCATAATCACTAACAGAACTGAACTACTTAAAAGTAGTGTTTATTGAAAAGGCTATAAAAGTAATTAGCTAAATGACATGTAACGATCTTATTAAATATTCCATCCCATTTAAAACTTTGTCTCAAGATTGAATTTGAGAATTTCTTCTGCATTTCAAATTAGAATTCCTAAATGGCATCCTTTGCACTTCCCCCTTTCCACTACACCAAGACCTTAGCAATAGCTCTAGTCCCTCTCTTCACCATTTTCCTATCTATAATTGGTGATGGTTTTTGTAGGAAAAGTTGTTGCAATGTCAGAATGATTTTGAACCTTCTTCTTGATCTGTAAAATATGGAACACATAGTGAATGCCTAAAATCTGAGATAGACTGATCGTATAAGCCATTGCTCCAAATTTATCTTTAATCTTGTAAGGACAATAAAACGATGGTGATTGCTTCGAATTGGTTTTCTGAACTAGTCTTTACTATGGTTTGACATACACCCAATCCTTAATAGTGTACTTTTTATACTTCTTGTGGTCACTGGTCTTCTTTTTCATTCTATTTTGGGACATTTGCAAATGTTACTTCATGATTCCCAAATATAGCTCTCTATCTCTCTGTAAACAGTCCACAACTCAACCTTAAATCATTAGGAAAATAAGGAACTTTAATGGCGGGTTAGTTTCATACACTACTTTATAGGGAGTTAGGTGAGTTGAAGTATGCTAGTTGGTGTATTACCACCACTTTACTAAAGCTAATGATTTAAGTCATTGTTGCAGATGCTCATGAGACATACTTCTCAAATAGGTTTATGAACACATGTCAACCACCTCATCATGGCCATGTTTTGTGGTGTTAGGCGGAAGATTTTGCTAATTTAAATCTTTTGTATACCAAACAAATCAAACAAGAAGTAATCGAAAATCAAGCATTGGAAAGTCAGCAAAGAGTTAAACTAGAAGGAAAGATGCTATGAACTGAGGTACCGATCATGTTGAATGATAGTTTTGTGGCTTCTGTTTGTGATTATGGAAATATTATACGGAGAGTGATTTATTGTTTCAGGCCCGAGTTGAACAAATGAAAGCTCAAGTTGATGCGAAAATGGTAAAGAAGATAGTGTTGAACCCAGGTAAATAGTACTTAACAGTACTTTAGTTTTGAAGATAACAAATTACTTAGGATATTTAAATTAATTAGGTAATAAGTAAACTCTTAATTAAGTCGTCAACTTGAGTTAGTTTTGTGGTAAAACAACTTAGCTTGACATAGGTTTAGTTAAGTTATGGTTTAGTGGTACGAAGGTTGCCAAGCTAAATAACTTTGCTTCATTGCTAATGCGATATAGCTAAGCAAAAGTTTGAGTACTTTGTGCTATATTTCTCAGTGTAAGATGAGTACTTTATGCGATGCTGAGTCACGGTAACACCGTGACTTTTAACCCTTATGTGAAAATAGAATATTCTTAGTTTATCCTTTTCAGGTCCCAAAAAGGATTTGACGCTGAAAAAATAGAATAATTAAGTGATCTTCATAGTAAAAAAGGTGTCACTATGGAATATTGGACTGTTCTCACTAAAAGCCAAGTCAAAAAGAAGTCCTCTCACATTCTCCATTTTAAAGCATCGTTGCATCAACTGTAACGTCAACAAAAGCGAACAATCAACAATCAACATGTTGCATCTCACACATACTCTCCCAATAACATTGCTTGAAGGAAAATAGTTCTTGATGATATATTGATCAACAGATTAATATAGCACCTCAACGTTCAAAATCATAGTCTCCAAACATTTTTAAATATGTTTCAAATGGATAGATTTTGAATTTGCAAAGAGAAGGGATTTTGAGAGATAAAGTTGAAAAGAGAAGTTTACAATGGATATTTCTAGAAATCTACAACTATAAATAGAGCCTAGAGTAGACGTTTACAACTTGGTGAATCACCTTGAATTCCTAAAGAGCTAAAACTCTATCAAAGCAATCACAACCTTCAAAATTTCAAATCAAGCCATCTCAAAGCAAACAACAAACTCCAATCAGTTTGTAATTGAGAATAACCAATCAGACATTAAATTCTAGCTAAGTCATTCAATTGTAAAGGAACCAATAATTATAAGTTGCGTTTCCTATGTGTAATCAATCTTTATTCTAAAATTTGTGTGAGATTAGTTTGAGAAGGGTACTCAAACTGAGTTGAGGGGTAGTTAGCTTGAAAGGTACTTGTTGTAATCCTACCCGGTGTCAAAGGCTTCTCCACCTAATTATAAGAAAGAACACTCGTGGATTAAAGCTCAGAAAAGGTATTCAAGGATTGGAGGTAGGCGAGGGGCCGAACTAGGATAAAATTAAGGTGTTTCCATCCTTGGCTTATCTTTCATCTTTAACAGTTTGTGCTCATACATCAACACTCTCTCTCTCTCTCTCTCTCTCTCTCTCTCTTATTTTATCTGCTTGAAAGCCATTCTAAGTAGAGTAAGATTTTACTCAGCATAGTTTGTGAAAAAACCAAGTTCAGCTCAAGATGAGTGGTTTGTGTTTTATCTTGTTTACACTCAACACATTTAAATCAACATACATTAACTTTAACTTGGCTAAGATTTTTAAATTCTAACAAGAACAAGTTAAATCATCATTTACCCCTCTTGTAATCTATTATTTAAGCTAAGTGGACCATTAAGTGGTATCAGAGTAGTTGCTCAACTTAAGACTTCACATTCTTGAGTAAAAAGATCCAATGGCTTACAATAATCCTTCCTATATCCCTGGTCATGGGCAGAAGACATTCCTTAAAAAAGGAATGTCTGTAACTAGACTTCCATTATTTGATGACCAACACTACTCATTTTAGAAAGCGTACAAGCATGGTTAGCCATTGAATTAGGCCTGTAAATTCCTACTATTATGAAGAATGGGAAACATGTTCCGATCGATCTAGAAGACTATGATGATGTTGACCTAAAGCTTCTCAAAGATAATGCGTAACCATCAATTTCTTACAATCCACGTTAGACTTGTTTAAGTTTAATAGGGTATCTAGATGTAAGACAATGCAAGAGATATGGAGGGAGCTTAAAGTTACCTATGAGGAGATTAACAAAGTCAAGGAGACCAAGATCAACTTGATGATCAACGAATATCAGTTATTCCAGATGAGCGCCAGCGAGGGTATACAATCCTTGAATACCAAGTTTGTTAACATCATTAACAAATTCAAAGGATTAGGTAAGAACTTCATCGAGGAAGAGATTGTGAAGAAAATTATGAGAAGTATCACTAATGAGTGGGATGCGGAGAAGAGCGCGTTCGAGGAAGCTCATGATCTTAACACCTATAGCTATGATGAGCTTATAGGCACCTTTCTGACTTAGGAAATGTCCCTTTAGAAATATGATGATAACTTGATGAAAAGCAAAGGGAAGGAGAAGGAGAGCATAGAAATTGTTCTCAAAGATGATTCATTCGACAAAAGCCTAGAAGAAGATTTAGGTGAACAAATGGTACTGGTCACCAGAAAGTTTAAGCGCTTTATGAAGAAAGATGGGAGATTCAGTAAGAAGAAATTTCCTAGCAAGAAGAAACCAACTTAGCACAAAAGAGAAATTTGAGGAAGGACCAAAGAAGGAATACAACAAAGATATCAAATGCTTTGGATGTGGAGAAAAGGGTCATATCCAAGTGTATTGTCCTATATCCAAGAAGGACGGATTCAAGAAGAAGTTCGGTAAGAAGAACAAGGCCTTTGTAGATACGTGGAGTGATTATGAAGAATCTTCATCTTATGATGAAGAACTACAAGACTCTGCTAATCTCTACTTGCTGGAGATTGATGAAGAAAGAGGCGAAAGCTCAGCATCAACCTCAAATGTGAACAATTTTGGCACTGACTCAAATTCTAAGAGGAATAAAGGGAAAAGTCCCCAAGCTGAGGTACATCCTGAAATCCATTTATCCATTGAAGAATTTTCCCAGGTTCTCTTTAAGGTTATGAAACTGACCAATAGTTCAGAGAAGAACATCAAGGAATTAGTGAGGAGGTGTGAGGATTTGGAAGACACTGTTTCTTCTTTATCCCTTGATATCTGCTTTCTTCAATAAAAAGCTGAGTATCAACAAGCTCACTAAGCAATTAGATGTGTTGATTATTGATTTAACAGCTTTGAAAAAAGTAAGGGTACCTCCTCTAGCCAACAACTTAACTCCGAGTAACTAAACTTGCAACTCTAGAAAGGAAAAGAAAGCTTTTCTAAAGAGGAAAGCGAGCCAGACAAAAAAAAACAACGTGTGATTTTTGTGAGAAGGCTGGAAATGCTATTTTCATGTGCAAGTATAAAAATGGTTATTTTGACATGTTTGAATGGAGTAATCTAAGCACTGTTAATAAGGGAGGACCCAGCCTAAGGGCATGGGTACCTAAGAAAACTTAACTATTTTGAAGGGAGTCTGAGATCCATTGATGACACTAGAATGTTGTATTTGGATAGTGGTTACTCGAGAAATATGACTAGAGATGAGAACCAGTTCATCTCATTGGAGCATAAAAGAAATGGGAGTTTTATCTTTGGAGATAATCATAACGATAAGATTGTTGGAAGCGGCATTACTGGTGTTTATCCTTCAATTGAAGAGGTATATCTTGTCAAAAGACTGAAGCTGAACTTACTTAGCATAGCCCAACTTTATGATAGAGGTAGAAAGGTTATGTTTGACTCAACAGGATGCTCAGTTATTGATTATAAGATTGATTCTACTATACTATTTCCTCTTAGAGTCAATAATGTTTATATGATTGATTTATCCCTTGGCTCCACTAATGTTTATCTTGTTTCTAAGGAGGAAAGTTTGTGGCTTTTGCACAGAAGGTTGGGTCATATAAATAGGAAACATTTGTCCAAATTAGCCAAAAAACAATTAGTTGTGGCTTTACTCAGTATTAGCTTCGAAAAAGATATGCTTTGCTCAGCTTGTCAACTTGGTAAGCATGCTAAAAAGTCATTTAAATAAACTAACAAGGTAGTAACTAAGAGACCCTTAGAGCTCCTACACCTTAATCTATTTTGGCTATGTTCAACCTATGAGTATGGGTAGAAAGAGATTTTCCTTGGTTGTAGTTGTTGACTTCACGAGATTCACTTGGGTAATCTTACTCAGTAGCAAAGATGAAACATTTGAGTCTTTTGTCAAACTCAGTAACCAGATAATGAATAAACTGGGAATCAAAATCAATAGAATCCAGAGTGGTTATGGAAGTGAATTCGAGAACTTTCATTTCGAAGAATTCTATTTAGCACATTTTATTGACCACAACTTCTCTACTCCCTATACGCCTCAACAAAATGGGGTTGTAGATTGGAAAAACAAAACCATAGTTGAGATGGCTCGATCCATGTTGAGTGATAACAATCTACCAAAGTACTTTTAGGGAGAAGATGTTAACATAACCTGTTACACCCTTAATTGGGTTTTAATTCAGCCAATTATGGAGAAAACACCTTATGAGCTTTGGCGATGGCGCACTCCTAAGATTGGTCATCTTAGATCATTTGGTTGTAAGTGTTTCATATTAAATACCAAGGAGAAGCTAGGTATGTTTGATCTGAAGGCTGATGAAAGGATCTTTTTGGGTTACTCAACTAACAGTTGGACATATAGAATATATGTCAAGAGAACCAGTCTTTTGAAAGAGTCCATGCATGTGGATTTCGATAAAACAAACAATGCAGGTAGATGTGCCTCTGATATTGATGAAGAAGGAGTAAACTAAGTAGAAATCAACTTATCATGCCATTCTTTGTGCTATCCAACCTAGTATAAGAGCAAGAAATTGAGGAATTTAAAGCTGATGAAGATCTTTCAATCAACATCAATGAAGATGATCAAGCTCAGCCTCAACAACCCAGTTAGGAGATTCCTGTTGCAGTACTGAATCTTCCAAGAGATATTAGAACTCATTGCAATCACCAATTGGGAGCAGTGTTGATGAAGTTCATAATCGTGTCATGACATGAGGTCAACTCACTTGAGTGATGAGCCATCCAACTTTAATCTCATTGATTGACCCAAGAAGTTTGAGGATGCTGAAGGTGATGACTATTGGATGATCACGATGCAAGAAGAACTTGACCAATTCAAACACAATGATGTTTTGGATCTAGTAATAAAGCTCAGAGGAAAATCAATAATTGGAACCAAATTCCTTTTTATAAACAAACTTGATGAAGATTGCGTTGTTGTGAGAAACAAGGCTAGGCTTGTTGCACAAGGATACAATCAATAAAGAAGGGATTAATTACGATGAGACCTATACCCCTATAGCAAGGTTGAAAGCTATTAGGATTTTATGCGCTGTCGCATCCAGTATGAATTTCAAACTATTTCAAATGGATGTGAAAAATGTTATCCTAAATGGTTTCGTTTAAGAGAAAGTTTATGTGTGTCAATCTCTTGGATTTGAAAATGAAAAGAATCTAGAGCATGTTTATAAGCTGAAGAAAGCTTTGTATGGATTAAAGCAAGCACCCCGTTCTCGGTATGAAGGACAGAATATGTGTTGCTAGTCCAAATATACATTGATAATATCATATTTTGAGCAAATGATGAAAGGCTTTGCAAAGACTTCAGCAAGTAGATGAAAAGCGAGTTTGAAATGTCAATGATAGGAGAGCTCAAATTTTTCCTTGGACTACAAATCAAGCAAAGTGAAGATGGTATCTTCATTAGCCGAGCGAAGTACGCCAAGGAAGACCTAAAGAAGTTTGACATAGAGCATTCAAAGCCAATGTCAACTCCCATGGCCATAGACACTATCTTGAGTAAGGATGAGGCTGGTAAGCCTGTAGACAGTAAGTTCTATAGAGTTATTATTAGCTCACTTCTTTACTTAACTGCTAGTGGCATAATATTCAATACTCTGTATGTTATTATGGAAGACATCAAGCTGACCCCAAAGAATCTCACTTAGCTACTGTTATGAGAATTTTTCCAGTATTTGCAAGGTTTTACTGATGCAGGACTATAGTATCCAAACAGCTTGGATTTCATTCCAAGAGGCTATGCAGATGCAAATTATGGAAGGGATAAACTCAATAGGAAAAGCACCATAAGAAGATTCCATTCCCTTAGAGAATGACTTTTCTCATTGTATAGTAAGAAGTAAAATTTTGTTGAGTTGAGTATTGCAAAAGCTTAGTACATGGCAGAAGGAAGTTACTTAGAACAACTGATATACATTAATTAGTAACTAGAAGATTATGGTATAAAGTCTAAATGCCTCGAAGTTATGTGTGATAACATGAGCCCAATTTACCTATCTAAAAATCTAGTTCCACATGGCAAGATGAAGCATGTCATTATTAGACATCACTTCATAAGGGATCATGTGCTAAGAGGAGATTTCAAAAATTGGAGTATATTCCATTAGAGGGGTAACACACAAATATATTTATAAAGCCTTTAGCAAATGAGCAATTCAACACTCTCAAGGAGATAATTGGTATAGCGAATCAAATATGATGAAATTTCCAAAAAAAATGTCTAAGTTTCTAAAGAGAGATAAAAGTTGTGCTGATTTGTTTTGAGGTAACATATATGTTTACTTAGCTTAGTTAACTCCGTTAGTTTTAGTTTCTCACAATTAAAGTTAAAAACTCGTTATTTATGAGTTTTAGAATTTAAATTGATTTTTACTAAACTACAGCATTTTACTAAGGTGGTTAAACTTTATGTTCAATCTCACAGTTCACTTTGATCTTTGCTTGAGAAGAGGACACATTTGACATCCATTTGAAATAGCTTGGAGTTCATATGAGATGCAAAAGAACAAAGGATCCTAATCGTTTCAAGTTAAGCTATAGGATCATAGGTTTCATCATAGTCTACGCCTTCATGTTGATTGTAGCCTTGAGCAACAAGCCTGGCCTTCTTTTTTTACAACAACACCATCTTCATCAAGATTCTTTTCGAAAACCCATTTGGTGTCGATAATTGATTTTCTTTAGGATTAGGAACTAGAACCCAAACATCATTGCATTTGATTTGATCTAATTCCTCTTACATTGTGATCATCTAGTAGTCATCTCCTTCTACATCTTTGAACTTCTTGGGTTAAATCAATGAGAAGTTGGATGGCTGATCATCTTATTAAGATGACCTCGCATCATCACTGTATTATAAACATCATCTAAAATACTTTCAAGTGGGTGATTGTGATGAGTTTGAATCTCTATTAAAGACTCGGATCTATAATGGGTGTCTCTACATTGGGTTGTTGAGGCTGAAGTTAATCTTTTGCTTCATTGAAGTTGACTAAGAGATCTTCATAAACTTTAACTTCCTCAATTTTTAGCTCTTGTGATGGGTTGGGAAGCACAAAGAGTGTCATGCTGAGTTGATTTCCTTGCTAGTTTACTCCTTCATCTTCATCAGATGATCATCAATCTACAATGTTAGTTTCATCGAAATCTACATGCATAAACTCCTCTAATAAGTTGATTCTCTTGACATATATTCTATACGTCCTATTATTAGTAGAGTAACCCAGATTGATGCCTTCTCCAGCCTTTGGATCAAACTCACCTAAATACTTCTTAGTATTTAGAATGAAACACGTACAGCCAAATGATCTGAGATAACCAATCTTAGGCATGCACCCTCGCTAAAGCTCATAAGATGTTTTCTCAATAATAGGGTGAATTGAAACCTGATTCAAGATATAGAAGACTATGTTAACAGCTTCTCCCCCAAAATACTTTAGTAGATTATTATCACTCATCATGGATTGAGCCATTTTAACTATGTCCTGTTCTTCCTTTCTACAACCCCATTTTGTTGAGTAAAAGGAGCATAAAATTTGTGGTCAATACCATGCGCTGAACAGAATTCTTTGAAATGAAAGTTCTCAAATTCACATCCATGGTCACTTCAAATTCTATTGATTTTAGTTCCCAATTCATTTATTATCTAGTTACTGAGTTTGAAAAAAGACTCAAAGGTTTCATCTTTGCTACTCAGTAAGACTACCCAAGTAAATCCCGTGAAGTCATCCACAACCACCAATGAGAATCTTTTTCCGCCCATGCTCATTGGTTGAACAAAATAAAATAAATCAAGGTGGAGGTTCTCCAATAGTCTCTTAATTACTACATTGTTTATACACCTAAATGACTTTTTAACTTGCTTACCAAGCTGAGCAAAGCCTATCTTTCTCAAAGCTGATACTGGGTAAACCCTCAAGTAATTGCTTTTTGGCTAATTTGGATAGAATGTTTATATTTCTATTACCCAACCTTCTATGCCAAAGCCACTAATTACCCTCCTTAGATACGAGATAAACATTGGTGGAGCCTAGGGATAAATCAATCATATCCACATTATTAATTCTGGGATCAAAAAGTATAGTTGAGTCGGTCTTACTATCAATAAGTTGAACTTAAGTCCTTTGACTAGAGACACCTCTTAAATTGAAGGAGAAAAATCAATAATACCGCACCCAACAATCTTGTCTTTTTGGTTATCTCCAAAGCAGACACTCCCATTTCTTTTACGCTCCAATGAGATGAATTGGCTTTCATTACCATCATCTGCCTAGAGCATTCACTATCCATATACCACATTCTAGTGTCATTAGCGGATCTTAGGGTCACCTGAAAAATAGTTACATTTTCTTAGGTACCCATGCTTTTGATATGAGTCCTCCTTTGTTAGCAGTGCCTAGGATACTCCATTTGTACTCATCATAGTAACCATTATTATGCCTACACATTATTGTTGCATGTCCAGCCTTCCCACAAAAGCCACATGCCGCTTTTGGTTTAAGCTGGCTCGCTTTCTTCTTTATAGAGGAATTTTCTTCTTAGAATTGCAAGTTTGGTAACTCAAAGATAGAGTATTGGCTGGAGGAGGAACCAATTCCTTCTTTAAAGTTGTTATCTTAGAAGTCAACTCATCTAATTACTTAGTGAGCTTGTTGTTATGACATTCATGATATTCATCTTATTCTGAAAAAAAGCGGATATCAAGAGATAAGGAAGCAATTATGGCTTTCTGATCTTTAGTTTTCCTCACTAGCTCTTTTATTTTTTGCCAGACATATTAGTCAACTTCATCACATCAAAGAGTACCTAGGTGAACTCTTTTATTAACAAAGGGATTAATTTTTCCTTTTATTTCAAATAGCTTTAGAGTCAGCAGTAGATGAATTGCTCTTTGAAGTAGATGCTAAGCTCTTGCCCCTATTATTCTCAATCGCCATCAAGCTGAGATTGGCGGAGTCAGTTTTCTTCTTCATCTTATGATGAAGATTCCTCAGAGTCACTCCATGTATCACCAAGTACCTCATTTTTTAGCCTAAACTTCTTCTTGAATATGTCCTTTATAGATTTAGGACATGATGACTATATATGGTCATTCTCTCCACAACAAAACATTTGATGTCCTTACTATGCTCCTTTTTGGGTCCTTCCTCAGCTCCATGCCAATGCTGAGTTGGCTTGGTTTTGCTGGGAAGCTTCTTCTTGTTGAATTTCACATCCTTCTTCATGAAGTGCTTGAATCACCTCATGAGAAGTGCCATATGCTCATCTGAATCACTAATGGTCGATTGTTCAGATTAGTTAGCCTTCAGGACCATAGCTCTACCCTCTTTCTCCTTGCCTTCACTTTTTTGGAGTCCTCAATATATTTCCTTATGGACATTTCCTAAGTTAGCAAGGTGCCTATCAAGTCATTGTAGCTATAGGTCTTTAAATCATGAGATTCTTCGATGGCGCTCTTCTTTGCATTCCACTCAATAGTGAGAATTCTAAGAATCTTCTTCACCATCTTCTCTTTGGTGAATTCTTTGCCTAATCTCTCAATTCATTTATAATATAAATGAACCTTGTATTCATGGATTGAATCGTGGAGCATGAGATTGATCTTCGAATCCTTAACCTTGTCAGCCCCCTCATAGGTGATCTCTAGCTTTTTCCAAATTTCTCTTACCATCTCGCATCCCAAAACCTTGTTAAACTCTGTAAGATCTAACGCATAATGTAAGTAATTGATGGCTTCCAAATTCTCTTTGAGAAGCCTCAGGTCAGTATCATCATAATCCTCTGGGTCAGCTGGAACACGTACCCCATCCCGCACTATAGTGGGAATTCTAGGGCCTAATTCTATTACTAGCCATGCCTGAATGCTTTGTGAATGAATGAAGTTTTCATGCAATTTTTCCAAAACGTGTAGTGCTAGACATCAAATAGTGGACGCCTGGTTACAGACAATCCTTCTTTAAGGAGTGTTTTCTGCCCTGAGCCGGAACTGAAATTATTGTAAGCCCTTCGGATCTTTAACTCTTAAACAGTATGTGTAGAAGCTGAGCACTTGCTTTGATACCACTTATTGGTTCGCTTTAGCTTAAATAATCGAGTAGAGGGATGGTGAATGCAATTACTTGATTCTTTTTAAGATTTATAAAAATTGATTTGAAGTTAAGTTTTTAGATGCTTGCTAAGTAAAGAATGATGTGCACTTGGGTCTAAAAACAATAAACGACTCAGCTGAGCTGATTTAGTTTATCTTCAATCTATGCGGAGTAACCTACTTAGCTTGGATTCGATTTTCAAGCGAAATTTATAGAATAGAGAGATGATGAATGAGCAAGGCACTATAAAGATGATAAAAGGTTTAAGGAAAATTACACTTGAGATTTTATCCTGGTTTAGCCCCTAGCCTACCTCCGATCCTCAGATTCCTTTCCGAGCTTTATTCCTTTCTAAGGCGTAGAAGCCTTTACAACGGGTAGATCAATTACAGAAAGTACATTTCTTTCTAACTACCACTCAAACTCAGTTTAAGTACCATTCCTAAACTGACTCATATATTTAATTAAAAGTTTGCAAACGAAGGAGTTCAACTTATAAAAAGTGTTGAATCCTTTTACAATGGTAAAGCTTAGCTAGACTCTAAGCTAATCTGATTTCTCTCTGTTACAAACATATGGGAAATTGAGCATTTTCTTTAGAATTCTTTAAATTGGAATTTCTATATGCTAGGAATGCTTGGAAAATATTCTCAGCTCTTAAGAAATTTGAGGTGATTTACCAAGTTTGAACGTCTGCTTCAATCTTCTATTTATACATGGAAGAGTTGGAAGTAGCCATTGCAAACTTCTCATCCTGACTTGTTCTCCAATTTCTCTTCTCTTTACAGCTTTTGAATCTACCCATTTGAAATAGATTTGAGGTCATTTAAAGTTAGAGAATTTGAACGTTGAAGAGTGAGACTAATCTGTTAATCTTGATGCGTAAAAAACTCATTTCTTGAAGCAAATCAGTTTCAAAGAGAGAGCCACACGAGATGCAACATGGAATCTTGTGATTTTTTTGGTTGTTGACATTGCAGAGTAGCGTGGAGACACTGGAAAAACAACGCATGTCAGAAGATGCCTTTTACTTTAAACGCTAGCGATCCAACATTCTGTACTGAAACCTTTGTGGTTGTTAAGACCACTTCAATATCTTCTTTAATTTTAGCACTTTTTACCTGAAAAGCATCAAAGAAATATTTTATCTCTCATAGACAGTTAAATACACATGTGTCATATTATTTCCAAGTATCAAACAACTCAACTTTTAATAAATAAAAGCTACTCAGCTTCGCTACTATATTTCATAAACTACGTAATACTCAACCAAACTCAGCTTTTCTTTCTCTAAACCATAACTTAATCTAAACTCAGTAAACTAAGTGGTTTTTCCTTAAACAAACTCAAGTAAACTTGTCTAATTAAGGGTCTACTTAGTACTTAATTAATTTCACGATCCTCGATAATTTTTTTATTTCCGTGATGTTTTAAGTATCGTGAGTTACTATTAACTTAGGTTCAACCTTTATGATAATTCAGAACAGTTGAGAACGTTGGGAATTACTTATGATAAAAAAGCCTTCAAAAAGATTGTATTGAAAGGTCTACCCAAAAGGTAAGATAATTTTGAAAGAGATTTCTATGGCATCGGGGATTATTGTAATTTTTCCAAGAATGTGGACTTATTAAAACATTATGATACTCAGTTTAGAAATCAACTTGAAAATCAACTTGTTGCTGAGGACTGAAAGATAAGAAAGTGAAGGGCTTTCAAAGTCAAGAAGGAACTACTGAAAAATGTCAAAATGAAAAGTGAGTTAAAAGCTCAAATTTCTGAATAAGTGAAGAAGAATCCAAGTGAGGCATCTTCTTCAGGTATGTTCATGATAGAGTCTCTACAGTTCCTTATGAGTCTATATGGGTATTGGGTAGTGGTTGTGGTACTCATATCTATACTTCGGTGTAGGAGTTGTGGAACAGTAGGAGGCTTGCAAAGAGGGAAATGGACCTAAAATTTAGAAATGGAGCACGGGTTACTGCGACAGCTATAGGGACATATAGCCTTCGTTTGCCAAGTGGTCTAGTTTTAATTATGAACAATTTCTATTACATTCCTACAGTTACTAAGAATATTAATTATGTTGCGTGTTTAGCAACATAAGGATATGAAATTTTATTTACACATAATAAATGTCAAATTCAACATAATAATATTCTTTATGCTTATGGAATATGTTTGAATGGCGTTTATGTTCTACTTTTTAACTTAAATTCTTAATATGAATATTGCTAAGAAATCAAAGTTAGATAATGAGAAACCTTCATACTTATGGCATTGCCATCTAGGCTATATAAATAAGACTCTCTTAACTAAGTTACACAAATGTGGTGACTTGGCCACAATGGAATAGGAATCATATGGGGCATGCGAACATTGTTTAAAGGGAAAGATGATAAAAAAACCTTTAGTGTGAAATAATTACTTTGGAAATAATACATTCTGATGTATTTGGTCCAATAAGTATTAAGACACATGAAGGTTTCATGTACTTCATAACTTTTGTCGATGATTACTCATGATATGGTTGTCTATACCTTATGAGGCACAATTCTGAAAGTTTTGAGAAATGCAAAGAATTCAGAACCGAAGTAAAGGAACAACTTGGGAAAAGTATCAAGACCCTTTAATCTGATCGAGGAGGTGAATACTTAAGCCAACAGTTTTAGGATTATCTAAGGGATAATTGTATTTTATCCCAATGGACACCTCCTTATACACCCCAACACAATGAAGTGTTAGAAAGAAGGTATGGAACTCTACTTGATATGGTTCAGTCCAAGATGAGGTAAGTAGAACTCAGCAAATCCTTTTGGGGTTATGCACTTCAGAGCACATTTTACATGCTACATAGAGTGCCCTCAAAATCAGTTAATCAAACACCATACAAAATATGGTATGGTTAGAAACCAACTCTTTCTCACTTGAGTGTTTGGGAAATCTTGCTTATGTTGAAAGGACTAATTCATATAAGCTAGGTGCTAATTCTTATAGGTGTCTATTTGTAAGTTACCTTTAGAAGACTATGGATTATACCTTTTACAATCCCAAGGAACAAATGGTACTTGTTTCTAGGAATGCTTAGTTCCTCTAGATGGAACCCATACTTGCGAGAGCTAGTGGGAGAAATCTTGAGTTGGATGCTCAAGAAGATCAAACAAACAATCAATTGATTGATCCTACACCTATTACATGAGAAAGTGTAAGCATGGAACAACCAATTATAACATCAAAATTGCATAGGCCAATAGGGCTCTAATCATTCCTAAAAGATATGGGTATTTGATCACTGATGATAAGCACATCTTTCTTACGTAAGATGACAATCTCAAGATTTATAAGGAAGCAATGGAAGACTCAGAGTATGACAAATGATTTCTAGCCAGAAGTCAGAGATGAACTCCATGTAGAAAAATCAATTTTAGAACTTGGTTTATGCTTTAAGTGGGATTAAGACCATAGGATGCTAGTGATATGGATGGTAATGTAATTACCTATAAAGTAAGGTTAGTTACAAAGGGTTATAGTTAGAAAAAAGGTATTAACTATGGTGAAACCTTTTCACTTGTAGCCATGCTAAAGTCTACCAGAATACTCCTTGGCATGGCTTCTCATTATGATTATGAGATCTAGTAGATGAATGTAGAAACCGCGTTCCTCAAATGGGTAACTCGGTAGGGATGTATGTATGATACAACTAGAAGGTTTTACATCTACAATGGCTCAAAGGTTACTAAATTGGAAAGGTCTATTTATGGACTTAAGCAAGCATAAAGGAGTTTGAATATTAAGTTTAACAAGAAAATCTAAGAATTTGGTTTTGTGTCAAACGCTAATGAGCTCTATGTATATAAGAAGGTTAGTAGGAGTGAGAACATTTTCCTTGTATCATATGTCGATAAAATATTATGAATGGGAAATAATGTTCATTTTCTTCAAATAGTTATGTCATGGTTGTCAAAGAAGTTCTCCATTAAAAACCTTGGAGAAGCAGCTTTTATATTTGGCATAAACTGTGATAAATATAGAAGGCTATTAGGTCTTTCTCAAAGTACATACATAGATAAGGTTTTGGCTAGATTAAACCTTGAGCAGTCAAGAAAGAGTTATCTTCCCATGTCTCATTTGATTAACCTTTCTAAATCCGAGTGTTCGAGAACATAAGAGGAGAGACTACGCATGAATGGAATTATATATGCTTCAAAAATAGGATCCATCATGTATGCTATGTTATGCACTCGACCAAATGTTTCACATGCCTTGAGTGTCATAAATAGATTTCAATCTAATATAGGTTAGAAGCACAGATGGTCGTTAAAACTATCCTCGAGTACTTACAAAGAACTAAGGATATATATTTAATATATGGAGAAAGTGATCTCGGTGTGAAGGGATTCACTGATGCCAGTTTCAATCTGACAAGGATGATTACAAGTCCCAGTCAAGTTATGTGTTTATGTTAAATGGAGTGGTAGTTGTTTGGAAAATCTTCAAACAAGATACGATTGCCGATTTAACCAATGAATCTGAGTATATAACTACTTCTGAAGCAGCTAAGAAAGCTGTCTAGCTAAAGGGGTTATTTGTGATCTTGGCTTGGTGTATAATAATGTAAATCTAATAGTGGTCAATTGCGATAAAAATGGGGCTATTACTTAGGAAAAGGAAATACAGTCCCGTCAAAGAAATGAAAACTTACTCATAAAGTACCATCTCATTTAGGAGATAGTTGGTAGAAAAGATATAAGCTTATAATACATCCCTATGGATCAGAATCTAGCGGATGGGCTAACGAAGCCATTAACTCAAGTTAAGCATGACCAACATGTTAACGAGTATCGCATGAAGCACATGGGCAATTGGCACTAGTGTAAGTAGGAGTTTGTTAGACATGATTTATGCCCTAGAGGTAATTAGGGTAATATGTCTTTATTAGTCACTTATGTATAAATTGTTTTGGATTATTGTTTATCAATAATAAGGAACCTTTGTCATATATCAATGATCTTTTCTATTTATGTATCTCGCTAGTATTATATGTGCTATTATATATGTATATATTCATTAATATAATAAGACAAAGTCTATGACTATTTCATAGTGTGAAAGTGCAAGGACATAGTGGGAGCTATGTGGATATGGAAAAGTCTAAATATCCCTAGTCATGGTTTCATTAAGACTGGACATCAATGAAGTAGATAAATAAGCATGTGTAAGCTTACTTCTTGGATTAGTTCTAAGCAGCTGATTTAACGAGTTGAAGGTGGCACCTTGAGTTAACACATGAATGTATTCGGGTAACACATTAGAGACCACTATAAGACTGACACTCAGAAATAACTATATTTATGAGTTGGAGTCATGTCTTATTATAGCAATAGTGTGAGTATCCTCAAACTTGAGATACTAGTTACCTTGTGCAAAAGCTGTTATACTTTGGTTCATACTCATATATACCCTATTTATCAGGATGATACAGATTATTATGAATATAGTGATGACCATTCTCTCGTAAGCTGGGTAGTCAAGATGGGATCCATCATTCCTGATGTAGTGATATAATGGGAGTTGTACCTTAAGGCCTCTTGTTGAAGTGACACACTCATAAACCTTTGATCAGATTATGAAATTGATAGAATAGGTTTCTAGTTAATCTTAGTACATAAAGGTGAGTGGTATTCTTCATGAAAAAGTCTAACTTCGAGATTGCTATGGCTATTATTTGAGCTAACACTTTATCCGAGCTCTATAAATTGGATGGTACTTAACATGATAAAGGAGTGTATTATATTGGTTACTATTGTAGAACCAGATCAAGTCACAAGCATGTGACATTCTGAGTATTGGGGGATCATACGCATTTGCTAGAAAGCCCATTTGATCGTCTAGAATCATCGGGTTCTATATCGATCTGGAACATTGAGCCTAATGGTTCCCAAATGGGAAACCAAGTTTAGGTCAACATCTAGCGACTCTATACTTTGGGATCCTAAGAGGTCAGACACATTAGACCTTCACTGCACAAAATGAAGAATTATTAGACGGGGTCTATACTAAAAATAAAAGGATAGTAAAGTTATTTTGGATGGACTATTAAATGGTCTAACAAGATAATAGTTTGAAAGAGGAATTAGAAAAATGTAGTGGGTGGAGCAAGGGAATTTTTCCCGTTGCAAGTGGGCCCTCCAGACATGGGTTATTTCATAAGAAATGGCCTACCGCATTAGCGCAAGTTAGCCCATGCTGGTTATAGGCCCGCAAGTGCTACTTGGCAGTGCTTATGTTAGCTTGTAGTGCAAGCCCACTAATGGCCTACAAGTTAGCCTTGATGGAAGCCCAGTAAGGCCTCAGTTGCGGGGAAAAAGAAACCCGCATGGGCTTCCCTTGTGGGCTTCTCAAAGCCTGACCTTGCAGGCTATACGCACGAGTGAACTTGTGGAGCCTGGGGCTCTCTATGGGTGACCTACATGTGGGATGGAAAAATTTTCATCCCACATTGCTAAAAATGGAGCAATTTTTCTCCCCTACTCCTATTGATAGGATTCCACTTCCTCCTTTTCTATTCACTTCAATTCAGCCTTTCGTTTTTACTTGATTCCTTTTTCTTGCAAATTATTTGAAATCCTCCTCGAGTTTCTCTAGTGTCTGCGAGATTTATTTTAAAGACTTATTCTTATTTTGGAAAAGAGCCTCCTCATTTATTTTTGGGTTGATCTACGAGCAGTGTAGCAGCCACTTATTAACTGACAAGTTCTCCCTCTTCATGAGGTTTTGGTCGGTGGGTTCGCTTGGACTACTCATAGAGGTTGTCCTAGTTTTGAAGCTAGTGCTAACAGAGCTTTGTCTAATTGTATCGAGGGATCGCTCTACCACATCAAGGGAAGGTGCACATCAACTAGTAATGCTCTATACTTAGATGCTAGGTCTCTTTTAATAAGTTTTATAGATCTAATGCATCTATGGAACATTTCAAATAAGATTATATCAACCATGTCATGCTTAAGAGTTCCTTTTAGGTTAGTTTTATGTTTTGAAATCCCACCATGCCAATTTTCATTTTCATTACTTGTTGAGAATAACCATCACTAACATCATACGAAAGGTGGTATGGTAAGAAACTCGCTCTTATTCACTAAGAGTTTGTTTCTGCCTATGTTAAAAGGACTAGTTCAAATAAGTTGATTGTTAAGTCTAAAAGGATTATGTTTATAAGTTACCCTAAGGAGATTATGGGATATACCTTTTTTGATCCTAAGGAACAAAAGGTACTTATTTCTAGGAATGCTTAATTCCTTACGAAGTAACATATGTTTGTAGATTCTAGTGGGGGAAACCTTGAGCCAGGTGCTCAAGAAAGTTAAACAAATAGTCAACATGTTGATCCTACACCCATTACACAAGAAAGTGTAAGTAAGGAAAATCTTATTATGATACCAACAATGCGTAGGTCAGGTATGGCTCCAATAATTCCCAAAAGATATGGCTATTTCATCACTAATGATAAGCATAAATTTCTTATGGAATATAATGAGCCTAATATCTACAACGAGGTAATGGATATATTAGAATCTTATAAATGGCTAGATTCCATGAAATCAGAGATGGATTCCAAGTACGAGAATCAAGTCTGGAACTTGACCGATGCTCTAAGTGGGACTAAGTGCATAGGTTGTAAGTGGGTTTTCAAGAAGAAAATTGACTTCGAAGGTAGTGTAATTTCCTATAAAGCAAGGCTAGTTAAGGGTTATTGTTAGAAAGAAGGTATTAACTATGAAGAAACCTTTTCACCAGTAGCCATGCTAAAGTCCATTAGAACAATCATTGCCATCGCTGCTCATTATGATTATGAGATCTGATAAGAGGATGTAAAACCCGCTTTTCTTAACGAGATCCTTGATAGGTATGTATATCAACAAAAATGCATATTTTTTTTAAGTCAATGATTTTTTTATGTTTTATTTTTTGTTTTATATATATATA
>CATIWQ010110428.1:0-67361 GCA_949673415.1 Euphorbia schlechtendalii
ATACATACATACATATATATATATATATATATATACATATACATATACATATATATATATATATATATATATATATATATATATATATATATATATATTGTAAAATATGTGAAATATAGCATAATAATTATTATATAGAAATTAAATTATATTAAATATGAATTATATTTTAATATAAAAATTAATGTAGATGAAGAATGTTGATGTGGAGGTGACGGCGGGAGTGGTGGTGGTGATGAGGTGGAGGAAGTGGTTGTAATATTGGCAGAGGAAGTGGTAGTGGCGCGATGAACATGTGATGGTGGCGAGGTGGATCTGGTGATGGTGATGGTGGTGATGACAGAATGGTGGAGGTGGTAATGGTGGTGATGGTGACAGTAGATGTGTGGAGAAAGTAGTGGATGCTCTAATGCGGGTGGTGGTGGTAAAGAAAGTGGTACGGTGTTTAGATGGAGGTGGTGATGGTAATGGTGATGGTCACGGAATGGGGGATGTAATGGATGTGTTGGTATGGGTGGAAGAAGTAATATTAATATAGTGGAAGATGTGAAGTTGAAAAGTAAGGGAAAATGTTTCACCATCTTTTAGTGGAAAACATTTTCCTTAAATTACTTTACATTTTCATGTTGACTTACATAATAATTTCCTATATTTCATGTCAAACAAACGTTCGAAAATGCGAAAAATATTTTCCTGCACATTATTTTCCTAGAAATTAACAAGGTCTAAGTATTTTAACATTTATCATTATAAATTATTAAAATAATTAGTTTATTCTTTATATGCATGTATTATAGATTTTGTATAATTCATATTATATGAGTTTGCATTTTGGTATAATTTATTCTTTATATGCATGTATTATAGCGAGTAAAAGTAGAGAGGTAATGAGTTTTTTTAATTCAAACATTCAACAAACACATTTCAAGATTCAACACATGTCATGTATGATGTCACATACAAAAGGAGTCCACAAAGGCAATGTTGATAAATGGGGAGCTAGGGATCATTGTGTAAGTTTAGGAGGTAGTGGATTTTCAAGAACAAGTTGATGCACTTCATGATGCATTAAATCTACTGTAATCGATAATGCATTTATCTAAAGTATTTCAAAGTATTCGGTGAACATGTAATGACATACATGCATGTATTGTTTTACCATTTATAATTGACCTAATGCATCAAGCGATGCCCCAAATTATCCCAAAAAACTCATTTCTCCCATGAACTATCAAAGTGATCCGTAACTACCTCGACTTTTAAAAAGCGCACCATTTTGCTCCATGAATGTCACGTGTCAACTTCTAGTTATTTTGACTTTTCAAATATGTAATTTTTCTGATTTCCCTCTCCAATCGAAAGCTGACACATGGCATTTGGGGGGAGGAGTAAAATGGTGTACTTTTTGAAAGTTGAGGTAGTTACGAGATCACTTTAAAAATTCAGGGGGCAATAGATTTTTTGGGACAACTTGGAGCATTTCCCGATGCATTAAGCTTTTATAATTTAATAACATATATTTTTTATTTCATGGTCAGTATCTGGCTCACTGACTGACTAATTCGGTTTCATGTAGTGGAGTGGTGTAGTTAATGGGATTATCCTCCAACCCTGTTTGCTATATATACATTCCCATGATTTGAATTTACATTGATGCTTACAAAGTCAAGTTTCTCATCCATAACAGTTGGTATTTAATTTTGTAACTTATTTAAGGTGTATTGATATGCATAAATATTAAATTTACAACCTTTAAACATAAAATGTAATACCATGACTTCTAATAATACCAACAAAATAAAAAAATAAAAAAATAAAGTAACAAAGCAAATCAATATTGTATCTATCCATAAAGATGAAACAATTATGTCCACTTTCAGTGTTTTATAGAGAGTTATGCTCCAACTCAAAAAATTACGTTGTATCTTTTTAACTTGTTACTTTTCGCCTAAACTTTTGAACTGTTTTAGTTGTTATAAACTCAAAAGTACACTCATAACCCTTATCATTGAATTGTCGGCTTGACATTGTCAACCATACACGAATTCTACTCTTACTAACATTATGATACATGAACTTAACATTTTACTAATATAATAATTAAATTTACCATTTACCCTTAAACTTTACCTTTAACTTTTTTTTTTCTTTCAAAAATATTCCTTTCTCCTTAATTTCAACCACTATATTTAGTTATATATCTTCCGGCCTCAATTGAAGATTTTCGATTTAAAGTTAAACCTTGGTTCATCATCGATCTTATTCCTTCTCTATCCATAGAATCAATTTCCCATTTGCTTGAATTTGAATTTAAACCTCAAATCCATTCGATTTGAAGTGGAACCTCAAGTTCTTTCTGAATTGAAACTTGTTGTTAATGGAAACAATCAAGCAAATACTGACAATTAGAATTGAGGTTTTGAATGTTAAATTCAATTCAGAAGCATGGATTTCTACGGACAATACCACTTGAAAGTGGCCTCAACTGTCGAGAAATGACATTACAACCGCTTCAACTTCTATTTGACAAAAACAACATATGGGCTGGTTTTCTCATGGATACTTCGTATTCTAATTAATTTGTCTCATTTTATAAGTTCATTTAATTAAACCGCACATCCATTGCTCTATGAAACTGATACGGGTAGATCATATTAAGATATTCAGGCCTTAGCTAATTTTTACGAAACAAAACCATGCCATTAACCCAAATTTTTTATGTTCGAAACTGATATTTAAAACCTTATACTTTATTGGAGTTTATCAGATAACACAATTCAAATGGAGTACTAGATTCACAATCATGGTTACTACTTTACAATCACAAATGGAAAATTCTATAAACCCTTTCCACTTTCGCTAAATGCAGGTCAATCGCCGTCTCCGCGGGCCCTTCGGGGATGATATTCTACCCTCCTTGAATCTCTAACACTTATGAGCTTGAAGCTGCTATTAATGGTTACAATTTTCTTCAAAAAAAATTAATGGTTACAATTAGGAAGGAGAAAGGGGTATATTTGGGAGAAAAGATTAAATTTTAAGGGTAAATAATAACTTTAACCATTATGTTAAAGTTGATGTACTTTTATGTCAAATTTTGAAATCTAGATACCATTATGTTAGTAGGAGAAAATTTCAAGAATAGTTGATGATTTAAGCTTGAATTTGCATACCATGAAGTATAATACAGATGGCTACGTGGACATGCAAGAAGAAATTGACACCAATGAAAACTTGACAAATGTTAAAATGGTAAAAGCCAAGGAAAATTTGAGATGATAAAGTCTAATAATAAATTTTCATTTAAATCCCTACATAATTTTCTTTATATTTATTTTCAACGAAAATCAATCTTTTTATCTGAACACAAAATTCATCTGCACAAAGTTATGAAAGGACATAAGGCACACATTCATTAAACACAAAAGCACAATATTCTTTTCTGAACACAAAATCCATAAACACAATCTGAGTATTTAAATTATACAAAATCAATAAACACAAAATCATTGATGGTCGATCATAAACACAATCTCCTTTGTTAGACATAAAATCCATAAGCACAATCTCCTCAATTATACAAAATCCACATAAACACAAAATCTTTAAAAACAATATTCTTCTTTAAACATTTCCATAAATACAAAATCATTAGTTGGCATAAACACAAAATCCCTAAATAGTAAATACAAAACACATCCGGTAAAATGTAGAATCATTGACAAAAGATCCAAGAAAAATAGAGAAAAGAGAACTAAAAGAAATAAATAACCTAATTTTTTAATTTTTAAAAATGAAAGCTGAAGAAAGATAAAAAAGGGAGGGTTACGAACGCGAGACTGAGGAATGCAGAGAGATAGAGGACATAGGGTGTTTTTTCATTAAAAATTTGAAACAAAGCGTTCGAAAAGTCAAACACATGTCATATGTCAACTTAGCAATTGAAAGTTCCGGGTTCAAATTTGACTTGAATGTCGTGGAACTTCAGAAAGAGTCGGATTAATCGTGTGAGATTTTCCTGTAAAACAAGTAAAGGTCAGAGTAAGGTCGGGGCTTTTATCCCCTGGGGAAGCTCCGACGCTCAAGTTAGTATAATTGGCGTGGTTGAGTATAAAAAACAAGAGGATCGAAAAATCCTTATACATGTGTATTTTCAGAGTAAAGTTGAGTAGAAAGAGTGATTAACCTGTTATGGAGGATGTTTCCACTATTTATAGGCTCTGCCAAATCCCCCGAAACATGGAGGTTTGAATGGTTCAAAATGAGATCGTGGTCCCTAGAATTAAGGAAGACCAAGTTCAACGTTTATCAACTCCTTGAATTCAGGAAGTAGTTATTCAATGGACAGTCTCCTCTGACTAAGCGGTTGACGTCTCACTCAATGAGGTGGTAACACCTTCTCGTGAAAGCTGTGTATGGAGTAATTGGGACGGGTCCATCTCTAGATAGGAGATACGACCCGAAGAGTCATCCGTCTAGGATAGTAACGTCGCCTGAGATGGGAGTGGTGCTGAGTGAGCAGAATTCACTCTACGAGCTAAATAGAGGAACCTTCGAGGGGGTGACATCATACTCTGTTAACAGAAGTCCCCCCATAAGTCAGCAAAGCTTTTTAAAGCTTGTGTCGCTTTGAATATGACACTGGTTCAAACATCAAACGATTGCTCTTTTGCCACCAGCTGCTTGGGGCGCTTCGTAAGTCGGGAGCTTCGTAAATCCCGTCGATGTATCCAAGGATGCCACGTATTATTCTAGAAGCATCCGCATCTTTTCAAATTCAAAACCTTTATAAATGGCGCGTCGTTCTTTTTTTTATCTCGCGCTGCAAAACTGCAAAAACTTCCATATTTCTTCTGCGTCTCTGCAACTCTTCTTCACTTCTCTCACGATTTCAGCAAGTTGTCTTCGTTTTTTCCCCGCATTGTGAAGTGTTGCAATGACATCTTTGATCGAACTCTCTACTCCTCATTCTGCAAGTAAGTCTTTGACTAACTTTGATATTTATACCGCTTCTGATTTATCTCCGCCATAGTAGCGATTCCTGCCCTTAGGATAATTAAAACTTGCATTATTTGGTGTAGAATAGTGTATTTAGAGTTTTTGTTGTATCTTTGCTCATTCTCCATGCCAACTCTTCGCAGTTACTTTGAATCCTTCTGACCCTATGTCTCCTCTAGATCTCAAATGCAATCGTGCGAGTCTAGAGACGTCGCTGAAGAATTTCTTAGGTTTAGGGATTCTCATTAACGATGACGAGTCATAGATAAACTTTTCTAGTCATTGAATTATATTCTAGGGTTACATGACCTTGCTTGGGCTTTTATCTTAGTTTGGGCCCAGGCTTTCGTGGGAGGCCCGCTATTTGAAGCAGAATTCCTCGGGGCAGCGACTATTTCGAGACTGCAACCTAACACTTCATTATGTATTTAGGATGAGTTCCTCTAGTAGCTCTAGCAGCGACACAGCTTTTGTTAGGGCTTTTAACCGTCTCACTAGACTGAACTTAAAATTGGATGACATATTATCTCAACCGGTGACCATTGATAGAACTAACTAGTGTCCCATTCTTAGGACTAAACGAAATGTGCACAGGAAAATGACTGACCAACAGCCCTCTGAACAATGGCCCGAAGTTGATTCAAACGACTCTTTAATAAGAGCCATAAACGAGTATGATGATGACGACGACTTGGACCAGGAGGCCGGGATGTCGAGCCCTCAGGATGTACAGAAGGGGACTCAAAGACCCAGGAGGTTAAGGAGGAGCCGGGTAAGGGGTCCCACACCTCGAATTGTAAATATGGTATTTATTGCTCATGAGGTGGATATTTGCTTTGAGGTGCAGGTCTATAAATGGCTCATAGGGAAACCGTGTTTGCTACCGGCCCAGCATGAGCATGTGCACACCCCTCCTGAGGGTTACTTTAGCATTTATATGGAGCAGATCTTGGCCAGCTTCACATACCCTTTACCCAAAGAGATCGCTCAGCTTCTAACTGATTGGGGTGTGTGTCCGGCTCAGATTCACCCTAACTGTTAGTCGGATATAGTAGGCCATTATCAGATCTGTCACGGCCTCGGATTCAACTTTGACTCATCCTTTTTCCACCATTTAGCGTCTATGAGGTGGAAGTCATCTGAGGATCATCTCCACTTCAGTAGCAGGGATGGTTTCTATTTTTTTCTCAAACCGTCCCCAGTAGATCCGTAATTTCAAATAATACTTTTTTTACATTAAAGTGAACCTGGAGTACCCGTCATTTCCCACTCGTTGGAGAGAGGACGTTCCTGAGGTGTTGTCTCTAAAAGGGCTTGGAGGTGGATTCCCGCGTGGAAACATTCAGCCGGTTAGAGCAGGGGCGGTGGTCTTTAGCGACCATTGCCTGGGCTTTTCTTAACAACATCCAAGTGATTGGATGGGATGGCTTTGATTTTGTTTACTATAGCGGTATAGTAGAGATTCCTGGTAAGTTTTCTCTTATTATATATTTTTTATTGCTACAGGATGTCTGCTTCTCGTTTGAATTCCTGCCTTAACAAATTTTTAGCCAAAGGTACCAAGGACCTGTCTTGGCAAAAATCAGAGGAAGAAGGCAGAAAAAATAGATCTGACCCAGGATGATGTCTCAAACGTCGCCCCGCTGAAGAAGGTGGCAGCTCGAAAGAGGCCCCGGGATGATACCCCTGTTAACAAGGTAGTACTGCCTGAGAGTACACCTAAGAGGGTAAGGCATGATTTTAGTTGAATTATTTTTCATAATTTTGTGTATGAACTCTTTTATTTGTGCAAAATCAAGAGGTGTCCTGCTATATCCATCTCCCATATGCTCCTGCCACCACGGTCTCAAATACAGCTACATCTCTTTCTGCCCGCTTCAAGGAGACCCTCCTCGAACTGGCCAACCCTTAGGGTGGGATCCCGAGCCCACAAGTATAATTGGCACTCCGCCATGTACTTCCCTTGCCTCGGGAGAAGGAGGCGTATAAAGAAGAGTCGAGCGTATGCTTGACGGGGGGACTAATGGACGCCCTCTCTAATGTAAGAATTTTACTTTCAAATTATTTCCCTTTTCCAGCTGATGACCTTATTATTCCCCAGGCCGTGTCTTACTGTGAGGAGATACATCGAAGATCATCTAATCATGCTAAAGTAAGGGTTGAACTTCAAATGGCCAAGGCAGATCTTTAGGCGGCCAGAAAAGAGGTGGTAACGGCCAAGCAAAACAAAGTGGAGGTGGTAAAGGAGCGTGATGAGGCGTTGGAGGCAGCTTCCAAATAGAAGGATATTGGAAAAGAGTTCGAGAGGCTTCGCGAGGCCTATGACCAACTTCTTCGACATTTTACCGATTTGGAGAAGGATGCCTCTCACCACCAAGATGAACTTAAGATGGCTCAGGGTAAAGTAGATGCTTTGGAGAAAGAGGTGCAGGAAAGGGAAGTCGAGCTAGATGGCATTGTGGGTAAGATGGTGAAAATGGCTCATTTGTTTGGATCTCGCCTTCTTGAGGCAGTGCGCACTCATTGGCCTGAACTAGAGGATGCCATGGTTGAGAATGTACCCTTTCCTACTTTTGACAAGGTTCCTGACAGTCCCCCTGAGCTGGCCAGCGGCGGTGAACTCTCGGCTGGAGATGATCCTGCCTAGGATAGGATTTTATATTTTGTTTTTGCTTATGTAAGCAACCTTTGGATTAATGAAGTCAACTTTTCCATTTGTTCTTGTTTTCCATTTCATGTCATGTGTATTGTTCATGCGCTATTTACATGATAATCACTTACCTCAAAGGGAGCATAAGCAGAATTTAACATTATGTTTCCCGCCTCAAGTTAATCTAAGGCTTAAAATGCTTGTTTTCCTCAAAGGAATTTTAAAGCGCAATATTTGATCTAAGGCTTAAAAATTCTTAGCATTATGGTTACCCGTCTTGAGGGCGAAATATTCGAACTAAGGCTTAAAATGCTTAGCATTACGATTACCCGTCTCGAGGGAATTTTAAAATGAAATATTTGAACTAAGGCTTAAAATGCTTAGCATTACGATTACACGTCTCGAGGGAATTTTAAAGCGAAATATTTGAACTAAGACGTAAAATGCTTAGCATTACGATTACACGTCTCGAGGGAATTTTAAAGCGAAATATTTGAACTAAGGCTTAAAATGCTTAGCATTACGATTACCAGTCTCGAGGGAATTTTAAAGCGAAATATTTGAACTAAGGTTTAAAATGATTAACATTACGATTACGAGGGAATTTCAAAGCGAAATATTTGAACTAAGGCTTAAAATGCTTAGCATTATGATTACCTGTCTCGAGGGAATTTTTAAGTGAAACATTTGAACTAAGGCTTAAAATGCTTAGCATTACGATTACCCGTCTCGAGGGAATTTTCCTCATATGTGTCTAAGGTTTATTGTATCGCCTCAAGGGAATTTATATTTTCTCTAGGTTTAACCTTGATAAAGCTTTCTGTCTCGAGGTAAATTGATATTCTCAAAACGTTACAATCATTTAGTGCGATCATAATAATTCTTGCAATGAGAGAAGATTCAATCGTACTCCTTTATTAACATATTTGCAATAAGTTACATATAGATACAAGTGCTAGGTTAGCCGGGTTTGTTCTAGGGGACGTCGCCTCGTGAAAAACCTTCATAAGGAAAAAACCCAGTGGGAAAAAAAATCCAGGGAAAAGAAAAGAGTGCAACGCTTGGTTCCCTAGTCGTTCATCGCATTGTAATATGGTCTCAAATGTGAGATGTTCCACGTTCTTGGTAGACTTTTACCTTCGAGGTTGCTGAGTCGATATGTGGCTGGGCCAACAACCTCTGTTATTTGATAGGGTCCTTCCCAATTTGCTCCAAGCTTACCTTTGCCTTCTCGTGATTACGAGGGGATGGTGTCTTTGAGGACTAGGTCACCTTCTTTTAGCTGCAAACTTCTAACTTTGCGATCATGGTACTTTACGATTTTTGCTTTGTAGGCTGCCATTCGGATGTAGGCCCGTTCTCTCCTTTCTTCAAGGTCATCTAAGTGATGTCTCAGGTTGATGTCATTTTATTCTTCGGTGTAGTAAATTACTCTATCAGTTGGGGTGGCTATCTCCACTGGAATCATGGCTTCCATCCCATGGACTAGGGAGAAGGGTGTTTTACCTGTCTGTCTGCATGGGGTAGTCCGATAAGACCATAATACGCTTATGAGTTCATCCGGTCAGGATCCTTTATTCCCCCTTTCGAGGCATTTCTTGAGCCCTTCTCCTAATGTCCTATTTGTTACTTCGGTCTGGTAGTTTGTCTGAGGGTGCGCAATAGAGGAATAGTGGTTTTTTATTCCTAAGCCTTGGCTGAATTCTATGAATTTTCTTGATATAAAATGCGTGCCATTGTCTGAGATCATTTTTCTCGGAATGCCAAAACTTGTGACGACATTCTTCTAAAAAAAGTCAATGACCTTTTCTGGCATGATGGTATTAACCGCAACCGCCTTGATCCATTTGGTGAAATGGTCGATAGCCACAATTACAAATCTCCTTTGCCCACTGGCCATCGGTAATGGTCATGCGATGTCGATCCCCCACGTCGAGAACGGCCATTCGGTTACCAAGGGCTATTGGCTGGATTGGGGTAAGTGATTCTTTCTTGCATGTACTTGGCATGGGTGGCACTTCTGAATGTGCTCCGTTACATCCGCCTCCATTGTTTCCCAGTAGTAACCGGCTAAGTTGACTCTTCGTAACAAGGTGGAAGCCGCTTGGTGAGATCCGCAAATTCCTTCATGAATTTCTGCCAGGATGATAAGTCCTTGGGTCGAGGTGATGCATTTCTGCCAGGTAGCAGCATAGGATCTCCTGTAGAGTTCGTCATCTACTATAGAGTATCTAGCGAATTTCCGCACAATTTTTGAGGTGGTGTCTTTATCCTCGGGGAGCAGTCCTTCTTTGAGATAAGTCGTGATGGGATGACGCCAGTTGTTAACGACTTGTTCCACACACAGCACTTGATCTTCGTCACAACTAGGGCGGACAATAACTTAATAGAGGCTTCCTAGTTGATTGCAGCTTCCCGGGTTTGAGGTGGCTTTTGCTAATTCATCTGCCATCTCGTTTTGCATTCGAGGGATGTGTTCAACTTTCCAAGCGATGCCTTTCTTTTCCACGCTTTCGATTAGGCTTTGCACTTTATGGAGGTATTTGATCATGCTCCCCTCCTTCGTCTCGAAATTCCTATTGATCTGGTTGGAGATCATTCGAGAATCACTTCGGATAATTACGCTGTCTTGGGTCAGTTCAGCGACAAGCTCCAGTCCTTTGATTATGGCTTCATGTTAGACAGCGTTATTAGTGATGGGGAAGGCAAGTTTGGCCGCATATGTGAGGCAGATCCGGTTTGTGCCTTTTATTAACACGCCGATTTTGGCTCCATCATTGGAAGAAGCTCCGTCTACATGAACTATCCAAGGTTCTGTCTTTAAAGTTTCTATTGGCTCGAGTCCAGCGAATTCTACTACAAAGTTGGCCAAAACCTGAGCTTTCAGGGCCGTTCTCCCCTTGAAGCAGATGTCGAATTCTCCTAGCCTTACTACCTATTCTACCATTCTGCCTGATGTCTCAGGTCTTTGTAATACTTTCTTGAGTGGGAAGCTGGTTCGCACTATAATGGTATGTGCTTGGAAGTAGGGTCTGAGCCTTGTTGAGGCGGATATCAAGCCCAGGGTGAGCTTCTCTATTCGGGGGTATTTCAATTCCACATTCTTCAACACCTTACTTGTGTAGTAAATGGGGTGCTATTGGTTATCTTTTTCCCTGACTAAAACAGCTCCTACCGCTTCATCGGTCGTAGATAAGTGCATGAACAAAGGTTCACCATATACTGGACGACTGAGCAAAGGTGGGGATGCCAAGAATTCTTTCAAATTTTCGAAGGCAATGTTGCAACCTTTATCCCATTTGAAGGCTTTGACTTGCTTCATTGCTTTGTAGAAAGGTAAACATCTCTTTGCGGAGAAGGAGATGAACCATCCCAATGCGTTAATCCTTCCATTGAGGCGTTGTACCTCATTTAATGTTCGAGGCGGTCTCATGTTGATGATAGCTTTGATCTTTTCAAGGTTGGCCTCGATCCCTCTTTCCGATATAACAAATCCCAAGAATTTACCACTTTTTACGCCAAAAGCACACTTTTCAGGGTTCAATTTGAGGCGGTATCTTTAAAGTACCTTGAACATTTTTTCAATATCCGTTGCGTGGTTGGCTTCATCTTTGCTCTTTACTATCATATCATCTACATATACTTCCACATTCTCACCAATTAAGTCCTTCAACATTTTGTTTATAAGTCTTTGGTATGTGGCTCCAGTATTTTTCAGTCCGAACGGCATCACTTTGTAGCAGTAGGTTCCTTTGTGTGTAATGAAGGTGGTTTTTTCCTCGTCTTTGGGATCTATTAGTATCTGATGATATCCTGCCTTGGCATCCAGGAGGGAATAAATAGCGAATCCAGCTGTTGAATCCACGAGCTGATCTATGCTGGGTAAGGGGTAACTGTCTTTAGGGCAGGCTTTGTTGAGGTTTGTGAAATCGATACACATTCGCCAAGAACCATTGGACTTTCTTACAAGTACCACGTTTGCCAACCATCCGGGGTAATGTACCTTTCTGATATGCCCCGCCTCGAGTAGTTTTTTAATCTCTGCCTCATTGGCCTTTTATCGTTCCGGGGTGTGTTTACGCTTCTTTTGTTTGATAGGAGTAATTGTCAGGTCAACATTGAGGCTGTGACACATAACTTCTGACCGGATGCCTTTGATATCTCCGGCAGACCACGAGAAGGTGTGTTGTTGCTCTTTTAGCACTTTTACCATGGCGGCTTTGGCATCTTGCTCCATGTCTCTAGCAATTTTAACCGTTTTACCCTCTGCTAATGTTAGGACTTCCAAATCTCCTACTGGCTCTACCCTTTCACGATCCTCTACTTTAAATTCCGCTTTGAATGAGGCTGGTTCAGTTTGAGTGGAAGCTACATAAGCTTCTTGGGCTTTTTGTGGATCTCCTACTGCTACTGCCATTCCTTTCTTGGTTGGGACTAGCAGGGTTATGTATTCTAGACAAATCATGGTGCGCGATTCTATTATAAATGGTCATCCCAAAATCATGTTGTAGCAGACTCCAACATCGGCAATGACGAACTCGACTTCCCCTCTCCAGTTATTTCTTTATCCCCTACTTCCACCTCTAGAGTGATTTTTCCTATTGACGGGATGAGCTGGCCTCCAATTCCTACCAATGGATTTCCGCCTAGCTGAATTCTGGAGTGGTGGATATTTAGCTATTTTAGGATTGTGCTGGTGATCAGGTTGACTGAACTGCCGGTGTCAATCAAACCCCTCTTTACTATGTAGCCTTCTATCAGTGTCTCAATGATTAAGGGGTTTGCGTGGGGCCTTTTTACCAGCAAGTGCCTTTGGCAAACTTTGAATATATCTACGTCTCAGCCTGCTAGGTCTACCATCTTATGTTTTTTGGTAGGGGGCTCGAAATCTGGGCCTCTCGCGATTACCATTATCGTTCCTTTGGCCCTTTGCACCTTGTTATCTCCCGGACGAGACGGTTGCCTGGCCTCTCTATTTTCATCTCGGGTTACTCCTTTCACGAATTGGCTGAATTTTCCCTCTCGAATAGGGCTGCACCTCTTCCGCCAGCATCCGACAATCATCTGTGTGATGCCCCCTAGCTCGATGAAATTCGCAGTAGCTATCTGGGTTCCGTCCTACCGTCTGCCCTTCTGGCACTTTGGGGAATCTCACATTTTTCTTTTCATGAGTCCTCTTTATCGCCACCAGAATCTAGCTGAAGGGGGTGTTCAGCTCTGGCCTGCTAGCTTGCGAGACACTTCTTTTATATGGGTGGTACCTTTCCTCTCCTTTGTTCTTACGGGGAGGCCGCTCATCTCTCTGATCGCGGTATCGATTTTCCCCTTTATTTTTCCTGGATCGGGTCATTTCATCCACCTCTATCATGCTTTTAACCATGGCTATCATCTGGGTGGTATCTTTGGGTCGCCTCGTGATAATCTCAGTTCGCAACCTATCATTTCTCTTGCCTCTAATGCGGGTTTCATTTGCGATGCTGAAGTCGAGATCGTCGATGCTGATGCAAACTTTGTTGAACCGATGAATGTATGATCTGAGTGATTCGTCTGGTTCCTGGATGACCTCATGCAGCTATCGGCTCACATACTAGGAGGGGGTGGATCCGAGGAAGTGTTTGTAAAAGACTTCACTTAATTAGTCCCAAGAGCTAATCAAGTTGGGTTTCACCTTGTGGAACCAGTTGGTGACGGGTCCGGTTAATGTTTGCTCAAAGTAGCGGCACATGTATGCTTCTAGGGCATACATCATCTAAATTCTATTTATGTAGTGTCTCACATGTACCACTAGGTCATCTCTTCCATCGTACAGCTTTAGGAAGATCGGGGCAACAAAGTACAGATTGAGCTGTACGCCTAGGATCTTTTTGGTAAAGGGTGAGAGTCGCTTTTCCACTAGGGACTCTTGATATGGGACTGCTAAGTCCTTGAGCAGCTTCTTTATACTTCTACGAAGTTTGGGGTCAATTTCTGTATTACTGTCTCCTTTGCTGATGACATCAATCGGCTCGGATCTAGAGGACGTCTACGACAGGCTTCCCGATGTCACGCATGGGTTCACCCAACTCGGTGGGGCTGTGCCCATGGCGTAGGGCATTTGCATGCCCATTAGAGGTGTTGGAGCTCCCGTCGGGAAATAGGTACTTCCGCTGGGCGTATTAAAGTTCTAGTACATTGCAAGCATTTGAGCCTGCATGGCAAGGTTTGAGGCGATACTTGGCTGGGGGATGGTAAATGTTGCTTGTGGGGCTGTGGCCTGGATTTGTGCTTCTGAGGTAGTAGGAGTAGCGGTCCTGCGTTCTTGGGACGGGAATAATTTCCTAGTGAGGTTGGGATGAAGCGAGCCGTCGTTCGGGATCCCCTGTAGGGGGACTGCCTCCACGTTGTATTGTTCCATAAATCCCGTTCTGATTATTTATTGTTGTTCCGGGGGAATATTATATTCCCTAAAGATCTGTAACATTTGCTCCACTCTATTAGGAGCGCCGTTTGGGGGCGTTGAAGCTGATGCTCCGGCGTCCACAAGTCCTTCATGGCTGACTTGAATGGCTCTGGTGTCCGATGGTTGAGGGCCCTCTCGGATTTCTACCATTTGGTGTAGGCGTTCCTACACTTAAAAGAGAAAACAACGTAGGTACCGCGACCAAATGTGGTAAACACAAAATGATAAAAATAAATAAAATGAGTAGAATTGAGTTCTCCAATTGGTTAGAGTGGTAACTTGTCGCTGGGTGTTTATCAAACTGATTGAAAATGTGTTGTGAACCAAAATTTTTGGTGGGGCAAGTAAATTTGGACCACGCTCACAGCACCACTGAAAGTTCCGGGTTCAGGTTTAACTTGAAAGTCGTGGAACTTCAGAAAGAGTCTGATTAATCGTGTGAGATTTTCCTGTGAAACAAGTAAAGGTCAGAGTAAGGTCGAGGGTTTTATCCCCCAGGGAAGCTCCGACGCTCAAGTTAGTATAATTGGCGTGGTTGAGTATCAAAAATAGGAGGATCAAAAAATCCTTATACGTTTGTATTTTCAGAGTCAAGTTGAGTAGAAAAAGTGATTAAATTGTTATGGAGGATGTTTCCACTATTTATAGGCTCTGCCAAATCCCCTGAAAAGTGGAGGTTTGAATGGTTCAAAATGAGATCGTGATCCCTAGAATTAAGGAAGAACAAGTCCAACATTTATCAACTCCTTGAATTCAGGAAGTAGTTATTCAATGGACAGTCTCCTCTGGCTAAGCGGTCACCGTCTTGCTCAATGAGGCTGCAACACCTTCTCGTGAAAGCTGTGTATGGAGTAATTGGGACGGGTCCATCTCCGGATAGGAGATACGACCCGAAGAGTCATTCTTCTAGGATAGTAACGTCGCCTCATTATTCGAGACGGGAGTGGTGCTAAGCGAGCAGAATTCACACTGCGAGCTAAAGAAAGGAACCTTCGAGGGGATGACATCATGCTCTGTTAACATCAATAAAGGGTTATGTTATGCAATTTTGATAAGTTCAATGTAGTAAGTGGATAGATTTGAAGTTAGGAATGATATCAAGTACAAAAACATAAATGTATTAGGCCAAAATAACTTTAAGAGAGGATTTACTTACTTGTACTAACATGTTGTCTCTAATAATCTCAATAAATCGTACGGTATCCCTTATCCCTTCCAAGCATAGTCCCATACCTGGTTTCTGATTGTGCTGAAAATAATTAGGGGTGAACATTGGTCACATTAATTCCAAAAACCAATCCGAACTAATTAATATGAAAATCTAATATTACAAAATATAAATCCAATATCAAATCTAAGACAATTTGATCGGAATTGAACGATTTAGTTTGATAATATTGTCAATTGAAGTCATTTATTTTCTTTCATTTCTCTTTATTCATTTCATAGTTTTGATAGATTCTATGATGATTTTGTCAAAAACAAAGTATCCATTACTTTGAATTGTATCACCATTGGATCAGCTATGTGAAGATCGATCCAATGACGATAAAGAACAAAATAAGGTGTATTTTGTTAAAGTCATCATAACAAACACTCATAGTTAAATGAAAACATTTCATTTCTCAAATAGTATTTATGTATCGGCAGTTCTATATTGACACCAGCTTGTTTGATATCTATTTACACTTTACAATCTCCATCATTCCTCTTTGGGTAATTAGATCTCCACCATATGATGAAAACAAGATGGATGGTGGAGATTGCATAGTATCAACGGATATCAAACAACTTGTGTCAATATAGAATTACTGTTTATATAATTAAACATTCTATGGATTTTAAGTCTATTTTATTTAATTATACTGATGATGCTATTAAATTTGTTTCAATAAATTGCCAAGTGATCTTCATTTGCCAAAAGAAAATGTTGTGTTATGTGATTACTTCTTTTATAAAAAATAATGATTATTTTGTTCAATTAAAATTATATATCACTTCCTTCCGGGACGTTACGTAAATGGTGGTTCACTAAAGGATGTAAGTCACTCTCACTTTTTTCTTCTTGACCCTAAAACTTTATTAAAAAAAATTATATACCACTAAGATTGAAAAAGTAAAAATAAACTACTTCCTCAATCTATTAAATATTGACGTTTTAGAAGGATTTGGTTTCTCTTTTTTATTGTCATTTTGTATTTCCAATGTGCTTTTTCTTTAAGTTTTTCATTCCCACCCCTATTAATTTGTTCAAATTTCAAAATAACAATATTTCAATCTCCAATAACAAGATGAAAAGACTATAAGAATCAATGTCTTGAAAATAAAGTATTACATTTATGAAATGGTAAATAAATAAATCACCTGATTCGATGAATTGTTATCTTAAAAATTGAGAATTAATTAAAACAATAATATTTAATAGATGGAAAGAGTAATGAATATTAACCATACAAAGTCTAAATATCAACTTTGATGAATTTGGAAAGATTAATAAAAGAAAATAAAAGCTGATTGGCGTGGATCACGGGTGCGTGTTGGGTGGTGCAATTGAGAAGTTGGCACCGTTTTGTCTGTTAGATTAACTACCAACTACATATTGGTAAATCACCTGGTCCCAACCATACTAATCAATTGTTGAGGGGCCCGGCTCACCCTTTTCATCATTTATCATATAATATTTTTCACACGTGTATCTACTGGTGCGCAAAACTGAATTGAAATCGAAAATCAAATTAAAATAACTTAATTTAATTGAATTCATTTTTATTCGGTTTTGATTTTTAAAATTGAAAAAATTTCAGATTTCGGTTCATTTTGATTTTCCTAATAAAAATCGAAGAAAAACCAAATAACTAATAAATTTTGTTTATATGTATTTACGATTCATATATATACAAAATAATGTTTAGACTATCTTACTTTTTTTTTTTTTCACATTATTCAATGTCAAACTCTTTTTTAATTACCCAATCATTATTATTTACCATCACCCCATTTCATTTTGTATTTATAATTGAAAAATAACAATATTATTTCATTTTGTGCTGTTGAATTTTTTTTGCTTTTATTAGAATTTACAAAATACAATTGAAATATCAAATTTATATAATACATACCAAATTAAACCATGCATTATATTTTGTAAAATACAATTATATTAATAGAAAAAAAATCAAATTCATCTCATATCAAAATAACAATATTTGAACGTCATTCTTATAATCCTAAACAGGGAAAAAAAATCTTATGTCCCCAATTACCTGTCCCCATCCATGTCCCCCAATCAAAAATTACCAAGTCTCAATTTTCATGGGATAAAAAATAAAAAACAGGAGAGAGAAATTAACATCTATTAAAATATAATAAAAATTGACACTTGACAATTTTTGAATAGAGGATAGGGATGGGAACAGGTAATTGCGGACAAATGATTTTTTTCCGTATATATGTACAATAAATTATTTGTATAATATAGATTTAAGAAATTTGGTTATAATTGAACCGAATTGAAACCCAACTAAATTTTTTTTAATTCGGTTTAAACCAAACCGATATACTTCGGTTCAGTTTCAATTATTATTTTTCAAACATTTCCGTTTATGGTTCAGTTTTGAACCGAACCGAGTTTTGCTCATCTCTACTTAGTTTAATCAATTTTCTATTTATAATGAATATAGTAAATAATTTGATTTCGAAAGATGATAAAGTTAGCTATTATACCATTTTTGACATTTGTTTTCGTAATAGGTTATCATTATTGAATAATTAAAATTTTGTTGGTACGTAAATATCAATTCTAACCCAACTATGATAGAAAATTTACCTGAACATCCATAGGACTGAAAATTTATATGAACATCTATATGCTATTTTATTTGTTATTTTGTAATTGACTTGACTTTGGAATAATTTGAATTTGTATAATGAATTGGTATTCGTTTCATGGAATGCTTGTGAGTTGTGATCCACCTCTTGGGTTTAGGTTTTTGTGCATTAGACAGCTACCAATGAAACATTATCTAATCGTATCTGGAATTCTGGATTTCCCTTCTTTGTCATCATAAAAATCTGCAACTCCTTCTCCTTCTGTTAACTTTACATTATTGTCTATAAGTTGTAACAAATGTACAAATCAGGCCACACCCATTTAATTTACAACCAAAAATTGAATCACAAAGACAAGACTCAGACAAAAAGTTAAGAAGCTAAATGGTATAAAAGTGTTGATAAACCAACTCATTATGTACGCTTATAAATTCTATTATATTTACTTGTATAAATATATTTGTAAAATTATAACACAACACAAAACAATATCGTTGCCCTATCATACATTTTGTTATCTGTTTAGTTAATTGATATTATAACTAAATATGGATTTTTGAAGAGGTTAAGTTTCGAACCTTGAATCTTTCACATCTAAATGAAAATTGCACTAATTAACCCACACCCAATTGAAGGTTTGCACGAGTTATATTTGGATCCGATTGGAGTTGACTATGATCTGTGAATTTCATAATGAAAATTTTCTGCATTTACAGTTGATCAAACTCAATACTTTGCTTTAAATGATACCAATTCAGTGGACGAACCTCGTTGGCAACGTAGTCAAATTTTTAATTGAATTAAACAAAGTTCAATTTGGTAAAAAACAAAACAAAGGTCAATTAATTTGACGACGGGGTTCTCATTGTTTTGTTATAAATAAAACTTTAGTCAACCACGGAGAAACGCCATAATTGAAGCAAATTCTATAGTGGTGATGACAACAATTCACAAAATTTGGCACGGGGAATCCAAAGACTATACTTCTTTTCTTCTTTTTTTTTTTTCTGTAATTATAGTTTTGGTTGCACGCCAATATTAGTCCCTATTCCATGCATTGGTACATTACAAGAGCTATATGCAATTTTTATAATAAGAAAAATCAACAGTTTAATTTTATACAAAATCATTTTATATGAGAGTCGTGCTAAGCTCAAACCATTGTTTGCTGGTTCCTACATCAGAATCTTTTGTTTTGTATAATAAACTTTAAACCTGATTAACATTAAAAACAACGAATATTTAATATAATAAATTTCATACACATGTAAAAAGTAATCAATCACTATTCACTGTATATACTTTTTTTATGGAAAGAATTAGATAAAATTAAAGAGGATGGACAATAAAAGAAGGCGGATAATCATTCCAAACCTCGTTATCTCATTCAAAAGAACAACTCTAGTCAAGGAATGAGTCATAAATTTAAGTTACGATTAATCCAACTAAACAAACAAGTAATAAAATGATTTGAAAGTATCTTACAATCCGCTATAATGGAGGAAATGTAATGAAAGCCACCTTCAGTGTCAACTAGAAAAACATAAAGTACTCTGTTGTCCGTCTCAATAATAATGTGAGAAAAGAGCTTCTCTGATTGATAGAGCTTCCACCTCAAGGATTAAGAAGAAATTTGGTCGAGCACCAGTTTTAGCACGAACAACAAGGCCACCTGAATTTCGTAAACACAAACCATAGCAAAACTCCCATCATTGAAGATGGTCATGTCAACATTGCACTTAAGAAAAGGAGAGTGAGGGGCTGACCAGGCTACATCCATACCAGAAGAGGAGGCCGACTGTACACTGTCAACGTGCATAGGCCCCCATCAACTTGCACCAAGCCATACTGCCCATCATCCCGAACCACTAAGTGAGTGGAGCTAGAGATAGTAGCTGAAGATGGAACCAAGGCTGATCCAAAACGGACGAAAGTGTGAGACTAGGTATACACACATTAAAAAATCCTCTTGTTCCTGGCCGACCAAATCGCCCACAATAAGCAATAAGAACAAAGCACAAAACGAATAGATTTGTAACGAAACACCCATTCACAATCTCATAAACATCAATATTTTGAGAAAAAGACATGATATCAAAGTTTGGAGAATATGGTTATCACCTACAAGATAAAAAAGAGGTTAGACAGACCCGACAAGAGGTCTGGTGAATCCACTCCGATGCTCAAGTTAGTTATGAGTGAGAGAAGAAGGTAATGATGAAATGTAGTGAGCAATATTGTTTACCTGATTCTTAAGAGGTGCACCCTATATATAGGCTTTTAGGAGGGTGACGTGGTATAACTGCCATGACCTCTTGCCCAAGTAATGGATTTGGGTTGCGCTGGTTAGGCCTTCTAGGCCAAGGAGTTTGGCAACTGATATATGTTATCAGACTCCCCCCTTAAAAAGTCGTAGTAGATTCCATTAGGTCTATTTTTTTTTATGAAACCTCTTTATTTTTTATTTTATGTCAACCTATAATAATACATTTGTCGAGTTATTCACTAGCGAGGTCTCTAGTTCCCAGAGATGTACCCCCCACCTAGTTAGAACTGAGCTCTTTTAAGACTTGTTTATTCCGAATTAATCTAGTGGCAAACAAAAAATTTTGAAATTTTGCACTTTCAGTTATGGAGGGCTTGTGTGACTCCTCTTTAGTCTTTACGCGCCTTGCTAACTTCGACCGCCCTTATTTACTTTGAATTTGAGCGTGATGATTACAATCTCAAATCCCAACACAACTTCTTCTATAAATATTTGCTACTTTTTTACCTGAAAAATTTGACTTCTTTCATTTCTTTAACTTTCCGATGAGAAAATCTTGCTTTAGTGCTTCTTATTCCTCTAATTTTATTCTCTTTATTTACGATTTTAGTAAGTTTGAGCTTCAGTATTTTGTCTAGTATATCTACTCCTAGAACCCTTCAAAACCAAAAATTCATCTGTGAATCTTCCCGGAATTCGATCCCAACAATCCTTATTACCACAATCGCTTCAACATCTAAAGGAATGGGGTCTATTTTTAACTTGTCACAACATTTTTTGATTCTCTTATACTTATATTTTGCGGCAGACTACCCCTTAGATTTAAGCTTTATAAATCCTGAAGTTTCCTTGAAATCTAAAGGAAAGAAGAAGAAGGATATCGGGGCCTAGCGTCAATATCAAGGGTTTGTCTTTTATGCGAGAAAAGCATATGCAACAGATTAATTAAGCCCTTTGTGATAAGTTAGGGCTTATTACGGTACTTCCAGATCCAAATGAGCAAACCAATACCTCCCCTCCTAGATTATTTGTAATTTTTTAGAAGCATATAGAGTGGGGTTTCTATTAGACATGATGTATGCCTTAGAGGCAATTAGGGCGATATATCTAAATTAGTTATAATGTACAAACAATTTCATATTATTATTATTATTACTAATAAAGGCATCTTTGTTATTTATCAGTGCTTTTGTTTAAATTATGTATCTCGCTCGTATCATATATATGTAGCATTATATAGGCGCATTGATAAGATAAAGTCCGTGACTACTTCATAAAGTAAAAGTGTAAGGACATAGTGGAAGCTATGTGGTGTGAGAACTGCACATATGTGTTACTATGAATAGTCTAAATATTCTTAATCATAGTTTCATTGAGACTAGACATCAATGAAGCGGATAAACTAGCATGTGTAGTCTTACTCCTTGGATTAGATCCAAGAAACCGATCTCATGAGCTGAAGGTGGTACCTTGAGTTAACACATGAATGTATTCAGGTAATACATTAGAGACCGCTATAAGATAGACATTCAGAAATAACTATATCCATGTGTTGGTGTCATGTCTTATTGTAGTAGCAGTACAAGTATCCTCAAATTTGAGATACTAGTTACCTTATGTAGGAGTTGCTATACTTTGGGTCATACTTATTTATACCTTGGCGATTAGGATGATGCGGGTGATTACGGGTATAGTGATGATCACATGTTGGTAAGCCGAGCAGTCAAGAAGGGATTCATCGCTCCTGATATAGTGATATAATGGGAGATGTACCTTAGGGCCTCTTATTGAAGAGACACACTCATAAACCTCTTATCAGAGTATAAGATTGATAGAGCGGGTTTCTAGTCAATCTTGATACAATATGGCGAGTGGTGTTCTTCGTGAACAAGTCTAATTCCAAGATAGCTACGGCTATTACATGAGTTAACACTTAATCCAAGCTCAATAAACTGGATGGTACTTATCCTGATAGAAGGAGTGTATTGTATTGGTTACTATTGCAGAACCGGGATCAAGTCACAGGCACGTGACATTCCGAGTGTCGGGGGATCATACACGCCTTTGCTAGAAAGCCCATTTGATCTTCTAGAGTTATCAGGTTCCATATCGATCTTGAACATTGAGCCTAAAGCTTCCCGGATGGGAAGCCAAGTTTAGGTTAACCTCTAGCGGCTTTACACTTCGAGATTTTATGAGGTCACACACTTTGGGTTTAAAGAACCTATACATTAGGTCTATGCCGAGAATATTTGGGTTGTCAAATTTGTTGGATGAATTATTAATTGGTTGGACCATATTAATAATTAAAAGGATTAAAGGAGAATTTTGGGAAAATTGCACTGAGCGGAGCAAGGGAATTTTTCCCATTTAGAGTGGGCCCCAACGAACACAGGTTATTCAAGGCGGGGCCTGCGCAGCTACCCTGCAAGCTAAAAAGCTCACTGGCAGCTAGCGCACGGGCTAGGCTTGCGCACGCTAGCAGGAAGCAGGCCCGCTAAGGCATCCACAAGCCCGGCTTGCGGTGCAAGGCTATCCCATTAGGGCTTGCCTTTCGAACTGGTGCACAACCCGCCTAAACAAGCTGTGTGTGCGGGTCAGCTCTCACGGAGCCGAAGCTCTACACGCTGACCCACATGTGGGATGGGCTTTTCCCATCCCACATTGGTTTTTTAGAGGAGTTTTGAACTCCCCTCCCCCTATATATAGTGCTCCAATTCTCCTTTCTCCAGTACTTCAGCTCATCCTTTCTCTCTGAGTTAGACATCTTCTCTTCACGAGGTTTTGCGAGATCCTCTACAAGTTTCTCCAAGCGACGAAAATTTTCTTAAAAGGCTCTTTATATTTTTAAGTGAGCCTTCTCAGTTAATATTTTTGAGTTGGTCTTCGAGAGGTCTAGCATCTGCTGTCTACCAACAAGTTCTACCTCAATAGAGGTTTGGTTGGTGAAGATCCATGTGGATCAATTGTAGAGGCTATCCTAGTTTAGAGGCTATTGCCAATAGAGTTCTATTGAATTGCTCTAAAGGAACAACGCATCCAAAGAGAGAAGCATGCATCAACTAGTAATGTTCTTAACTTAGATGCTAGGTTTCTTTTATAAGTTTTATAGACCTATCGGCATCTATGGAAGGTTTCAACTTAGATTATATCAATCATGTCATGCTTAGGAGTTCCTTTAGGTTTAATTTTAAGTTTTGAAATTCCACCTTGCAATGTTGTATGTTCAATTACTGTCTTGATTAACCAACAGTTTCCGCCTTCCCCTCTCTCCTTCAATTTGTTACATTTTGAAAGAATTTAATCTCACACCATGGGAGGTTCATCCAAACTCGTGGATTGAAATGGCTTTGCTCGACAAACTTTGCATAGATTTGGTCTTCAGTTGGACGTGATGGTGTTTTACCATTTTTACGATCTTGTGGCCTGCTAGTAGGTTGTTTAGTTTATTCGGTTACCTGTGTTTCCATGCCAAAGTTGATCGATAAGCTAGTTTCGGTTAAGGGTTTCTAGGAAACACTAGTTTGGGGTTGGGTTAGTCGACGATTCTCATGAAGGGGCTTTGTATCCACGAGGCTCCTTTCCCTTTCCCATTGAATAGAGAATATTGATCCTTTTAACCTAGATACCTGGTTAAAGGATGATCATTTAATTCCTAACCAGTGTCAGACCATCTTCATTTAGGACTTACTTGAGCCAACCTCTATCCATTGGAAAAGGGCTCGGGCACTAATCTAAAGTGACATAGCCAGATTCAGCTTGATAATAATATCCTAACTATCGTTAGAAGTTCTCAAAGTCAATCTCGTAAGTTTTCTCTATTCTATACAATTGATTCCATTTCCTTTCCCTTTTGTAGGTATGGCTAACAAACTAGTGACATGATAAATTTTCTTGGAGGATAGTAAGGAAAATGTTACCTCTCTTACTTCTAAGATGGAAAGACTTAAAATTTCCTCCTCCACTGCTACCGAAGAAACCGCCAAGGTCGGGGAAAATTTAGAGCTTGAACTATAGAAATCTCAGGATGAGGCTATATTATTGAGATCTCAGTTGGAAGAGGCTTGTGCTAGAGCGGTTAAAGTTGAGAAAGGAGAGCGATACTTGGGAAAATGGAAAGTAGTCAAGCATCATTTCCGCAAGGGTAAGAAGGTGATCCTTTATAATTAGAACATGCATCAAGTCACCTTTAGGTCCCAATATCTTAAGAAAATCATCGAGAAATTTCTAGAAGTTAACTTGGATGACCTTGCTCTAATGTTTGATCCTAAGGTTGGCGATCCTATAGAAATATGGGCAGATGATGCTTTTCTTCTCAAGGATAAAATGAAGAAGCCTTCAGTAACCACTTCTCCTCTTCCAAAAGCCGACCCTCTCTTTCAGAGGCTAAATCTATTTACTCTAAGCTTGGCAATTTGGAAGATGTCAGCTCTAAGCTTTGGGTGTAGTTTTGTTATTTTTGAATTTTGTAACCTTTTTTTCGACAACATAATCTTTTGATGTGTTTACTTGTAAATTTTACTGATATATCAATTGGTAGTTGCTTTGGTTTTATCTTCTCGGAAAGCGATATTCTATTGAAAATTTCCTTTATCTTGCATATATATTAATGAATCCGAGCCTTGTCTTGGGTTCACTAATTTCAAAGTCATTGTTTCTTATTTCTTTTACTTCTTTTGGATAATTAAGGTTAGATATCATAGTATTGCCCTCGTTCGGTCTCATTTGACAATGTTTGACCTCTTTTGGATTTATTATTTTAATTTATTTTAGCCTTTTGCCTCAACTCAAGTTTATAGTTAAGTTTTATCTTGGGTTTAAAATATTGTGGGACCTTGTTATGTTATGTTTTGTCTTGAGCATTTTATGGTCATTTCTCTTTAGGAATTAGGCTTTATTACTTATGCCTTTAACTTTATAGTCGGTGTACCTTAAACCTGAACCTATCTTTGCTTGCACAACGTAGAGGCATTCCAAGTCATTAGTAAGATTAATCTATTCATTTCATGGATCTTGTAGGTGTATTGGTCGATTTGTTGGTTAACCTTGAAAGGTTTTTCCCACTTAATGTTAAACTTTCCTTGGTCGATTCTTGTTCTTGATATCTCATGCTACGCAGGATGAAGGTTTTTTATGTGAAAAAATGGGGGTTTAAGCTTTTTGTTAAACAACATGACTTCTATCTTTGTATGCGGCCATTTTGACATAGGCTCGGTCACTTTTTCCTTCAAGTTCATCCATGATTTTCTCAATAGATCTTCATTTGTTGCTTAGCCAACATAGTTTACAAATCTTTCGCTAGGGGAGCCAATGTCAGTTGGGATAACAGCCTCGATCCTAAATGTTAAGAGGAACAGTGTTTTCCCAATAGTTGTTCTTGGGTTCGTTCGGTATGGCCAGGGTACATTTTAAAGTTTGTCTACCCATTGTGAGCACGGGATTTTGCTCCCGAATCGTGAGTTCGATGATGAAGCTGTAATTTTTTTTCCTTGTTAGTCTTTCACATTTTACAGGGTCCTGAATTCATCTGGGGAAAGTCTACTTTATTTCTTTGGGCCTTAAACCTTCCTATGAGCGGACGAAACGGAACGGTGGGCCGAGAGCGGGAGGAGATGAGAGGCTCGATCCACCGGGGCTTTTAAAAAGTACAGGGTTGGGGACCCGGAAAAGTGGAAAGAGAGAGCGAAAACATTTTTAGATTGGTTCAAACCTGAATCCGCTGTCTCTTAGTGTGGAGTCGCCATCTGGATTAGCTGTTTCCAGGAATTAGAGTCCTGTGAGACTTAAGGTCCGAGGGATGGCCCACTAAGACACAGAGATTCGGGTTCGGGATAAGATGCTTATTTCTTATGTGACCATGCTATATTACATCTATAGAAAACCTTATTTCTTAACTTTGCATATTCGCACTTAGGTCGTTTTAGAGTTTGATATGTATGATTTAACGCGCATGCGGAAAGCAGTAAATCCATACATTAAGCATTAAATAAATGTGGAAAAGTAAATTAATAAATTACAAAACTCGGGGGATGCAACCACCCGCCTAATCTATTTATTACATTTTCTCAAAAATATTTGCAATACCCGAAGGAAAATAAATTCCTAGGCATACATCTAACTGCATCCACAAAGGTTAGTACGAGATGTGGCACATATGTTCGATTTGATTTTGAGAAGGCCTGTGTGGCCTAATTAAAACATCGACGGTTTAAAGTTATTATTCTAAATAAAAATGGTTCATTTTTATTTAACGTATGTTCGTCAATTTTTATTAGTGAAAATGAAGGCATGGTAAAATGTGAGGCCTGTTATCCGGGAATAATTTGTATTCCCTTCGTGGGGGTATCCTAACATGAATTTCCATTAATAAAGAAATTACAAATGTAGAAAGAAAATTACGGCATTTACAATAATGATAAATAAAATAATTCCTAGGTCTACAAATAAGATCAGAAAAAGATGAAGCAGATGATGAGCACGGAATCTGCAGTTCTAGGAACTCAGAGGCTTACCCTTTTAGCGTGAATCCACTTCGGCGTATCCTTATGATCCCCGAGAACATTTCTCGTTCGTTTTGATTTAATTGGTATTTGTATGGAAAAATAAGTATTTATTTATTTATTTATTTTAGACCTGAGGAAATCTGAGGATTTTTAAGAAATGTAGAAAGAAGAATGATTTGAAAATAATTAAAATTTGGAATCCAAACGTGTTATGGATCCGAATATCTTTGAAGAATTTGAAAGAAAATATTTTTGTTATTTTTCTCGTTGTTTTTCCTCTGAAAATCTGATTTTTCTCTAAAAATTCCATCCCCCTTTATCAAAAAATTCTCGACTATTTATAGGAAAAATCCCAAAAATCCAAAAAAGGTAGGTAATTTTGGCGAGGAGGCTCGTGAGAGAAAGTCTGGCAAGGCTCCTCGCTAGAGACTTTGGCGAGCCTCGCCAGAGGGCTTGGCTACCCTCGCCAAGGCTACTGGCGAGGCCTCGCCAAGCTTTGGCGACACAGGCTCCGGATCCGATTTTTCACTGTGTTTTTTTTGTATTTTTTGTGTATTTTCATAATTTTTTAATTAATTTCTGAATTAAAGGAAAGATTAAATAATTTTATTAGAAACGTCCTTTTGAATTCAGAGCCAAGGAAGATTCCCATTCGGAGACATCTAGATACTCGATAATTGTGTGATTGGAGGATAAAATCCTGAAAAGTCATCATCATTGAACGCGTGAGCTGGTATGAAATCCCCGTGCTCACAACTGCCCCTCGTGTGATCACTACTAGTTGTTTAACCAGTATGATCACACGAAATGGAGCGGAGAGATTGAGAATATACCTGACAGGTGCGGCTGGTGATTTCTTTATCCCTGATTGTTGATGAAATGGGCCTTCCTTTTTGGTGTCGTGTCTTCATAAGGTTGTCCGTTTCATTCTTCAAAATCCCTTGGTTCTTGATACCCCTTGTGGGCCGGTCGACTATTTCTATTTGCGATGTCCCTGTTATATTCGGCAGTTGTTTCCTTCTTTGGCTACGATTATCATGTGCCCCTTGGAATGATTGGGGATAGGTGCCTGAATCTGTTTCAAAGGTGACTTTGAATTTCCATAGTAGAATGTTGACTTGTTTCCTATGACAAGTCAAAGAAAAAGATAATATTAATACATTTTATGATGAATGTTTTAATTATTTGATTGAGTTTATGCGAAGCAAAAATTTTTGCCCCTTCAATCAAAAATTAAAACGTGATGAATAAATGAGTTTAATGAAAATTCGAGGATGTCCTGAAGACCGCTCTATTGTTTTAGGAGGCTTTTGTGATGTTGCAATGTTGACTTTAGGCTTGAGTGGGCCATTATCCTTTTTGGTGTTTGTAGGTTCCTCAAGTGGATGTGAAGTTTACTAGGACAGTGTTTCCCTGGTTTGGCATCGTCTTTACCTGTAAATGACGTGATGTGAATGAAATGTTTGCATGATTTTATGCATGGATAGTATTTATCACATGATGTATGTTTATCTGTTGTAGGTGTTGTGGGCTTCATTTATTGGAGAGCCTTCACTTGTGTTGGTGCATGGTTGCCCTTAGGATTCGTCTTGTTAGGGATCCCATGGATGACTTCCCCAAAGCGACGACCAAAGGTTTGTGTATCGGATTCGAGTATAGAGCTTGGATCTGGTTTGAGGAAAGTCTGGATGAGTCATTGATCTCGCATTGTGTTAACGATGATCACTTGGAAGCAGTTTGCCTGAAGAGTTGCCACGTATTGTTCTAAGGAGGAGATGATGAATTTTGATATTTCTTTGGTTCTAATTTCTGCATAGACCAACCTTACGGGTTTTCAATCTATCGAACCTTGTCTTAATTTTTACCTAGACCGCCATTTCAGGTTTTTAATCTAGCAGATTTATTTTTCTTTATTTTTAATTTTTTTCATTTCATTTTTCTTGGACGTTTACTTGCGTTATTCTACCATTGACATGCAAGCAATCAAGATAAACATATGCATAAAGTTCCAGCAAAAATGACAATTCATTGATGAACTTAACATGGGTATAAATGTTTCAAATGATTTGGCTCCTGCCATTGATTAGACCTCTCAGGTTTTCTAACCAATGTGGTTCTCTCGATGTCCTAAGTTTTGCCTAAGTCAACCTTTTCGGGTTTTCAACTCAGCGGACAATTCTTTTTGTGTTTTGAAAATAGGCCCTAATTTTTGCTCAACTAACTGAGTGTTCATTGACAGGCTAATTATAAACTTATTTTTCTGTTCGTATTTCTTTTCATCGATTTATTTCTTTCACCTATGTGTGATAGCAATTGTGTAAGACTTGGTTGATTTGGTAGATCGGTCATCGTCCATGTCCACTACTTCATTTATATCGTTGAGCTTTTCTGATCGATTGGTTAGTGCTCATGCTGCTTTGCTGGCTTAAGGTTTATGTGATGATGGGTCTTGATCATCAGCATTTCCTTTTGAGTTCAATTATTCAATGGTGTAATGATTACCCAATAAATGGTAGCGAGCTGTGCGAAGGAGTTGTTGACGTGTTAAACGATCTGACTCCTTTTTGTCTTTAGTATTGACCCTTTAGGGGAGCTTCAATTTTCTTTGGTCATTTTAACTTCTACTTGATTGCCCCACGAATGGTGGTGAGCCGTGTGATGGAGTTGTTAATGTGTTCAACGATTTGACTCCTTCTTTGTGTCTTTGTCACTGCGCCTGTGGTTTGACCTTAATTTGTTTTGTTGACACTTTGGCCTTATTCTAGGTTCGATCATTTTGATCTTTACATGCTTCATTCCCTTGATTGACTGAGTCAGTGGACGTTTCATGCTTGGAGATCTTTTTATTGATCTTTCATCCTTGTAGGATGAGGCAATTGCTATCACGCTTTTATCTAAGTACATGTGTTTATCTCTCACTTTCTCTTAAGAGTCGAATCATTTGAAATTACAGTGACTTTGGGGAATCCATTTATACCCAAATTAATTTCATGACATGATGTGTCACATGTGCTAAAAACATTATGTGTATGCTTATGAGAATGCGTGATGTCATTGATAGAGTATGAAGCAAGTAAACAAAGTTCTATTTATTCAAAAATAATTCAAAAGCCTCGCGGGCAAAGTAGCTAAAAGCTAATTTATTACATCATCAAGCATGGGTTATTCTAGCGCCCCTTAGATGTATCCATGGATTCAAAGTGCTCCATCCTATCCGCCTTCTCAAACACTTCTTGATAGCTCAAAAAAATGTATGACTTAAACTTATTCTTATATGATGGCAGTGCACCATCCAGAAGTTTGGTTATCATCTCTGGTAGAGTTAAGCGAGCCCGAAGCCTTACCTGTGTGGCCATCCAACGTGCATAGTAGGATTTGAAGCTCTCACCCTGCTCCTATCTTATAGCCTCTAGATGTTGCATTGTGGTTTCCATTTGAGAGTTGAAACCATAATGCCTCATCATATCCTGAGTAAGACTATTCCAATTAGTGGCTATGTTAAGTGGAAGGTTGATGTACCATTCATTAACTGAGTGGCCCAAGGTGACGACAAAGAGATTAGCCCTCATCCGTTTGCTGACCCTTAATGCCCTCATCACCATCTGATAATGGGTCAAGTGGGCGCGCGGGTCACCAGAGCCCACATACTTTTCAAACTGCGGCATTGCGAAGTTTGGGGGTAAGCTGTCTTTATCCCCAATTTTCTGTTGTGCAAGGTATGTGTTCCTTAGGGGGCCTTTGTGAGTGGCCAAGAATTGTTGCCTTAATTTTGCCATTCCTAGTTGTTGGAGGATGGCGTTCCTAGTGTTTGGATAGAAACCATATTGCCCTTGTGGATATGCGGTAAAATTAGGCATTTGAGGTGCCTGGAATTGTGAGGCGATTGACGTACTCCAAATGGGAATAGGCTATTGGGTCACTCCTCGATAGAAAGGCCCTGGTGCGAACTCGGGCTACCCCATTTATCCTTAGAAGAATTGGGGAGGATCGGTAAAGTTATATCCTAGCTGCCCAATCGAAGCCTAGTTCAACTAACTTTGTCCTGCCCTGAACTAATAAAAGGTAGTTGGAGTTGGGGGCACTGCATGAGAGGTAGGAGGTCCCCCTGTTTCAGGCCGTCTAATTGGATTGATGTTGTTAAGGGTGATCTTCGGGCTGGACGCTACCATCTGGGCCCTCTTGGCATGCTAGCGAATGAGCGATGCTAGCGGTTCGCTATTGGCAAAGGCCTGTGATCTTGGCGCTCACCGATGACTGCTGAGAATTTTATCCCATAAGGACAGGGTGATCTTCCCCCGCACCTTCTTCTTGTGGATCAGCCATGAAAGATGTGTGTTGAACTGAATCTAAGTCTGAACCCGAGTCCTCACTTGATTCAATGTACGGAACCCCCTCCAGATTGGCCACGATTGGGGAAATGCGGACCAAGCGGCGAGCAGGCCTTTTCCAAACCCCTTCGATACACAAGTAGAGGATCAAACTGTGCATGTAAGATTTGTGATATGATTCATGATGTGGAAATGCATGAGATTTTTAATGATATGGCTGCATTCACAAGGGGTTAGCATGCCATGATGTGAAATAACATGTATGTTAATCCATTTGAAACAAACAGGTTAGTCGTTAGGTAAAAATGAAAACATGTGGAAATGAAAATCCAACACCGTGGGTTGGATTTTTAATATGAGTGGTGTAAGTGAGGTGACCAAGTTACCATGTGGTAGTAGGTTAATAGTTTGAGATTTCGTACTATGACTAGGTCTCATGGAATGAGGAGGTCAAATTGATTTCGGGTAAGCAATGTGACATACCCTAATGAAATAAAAACAACTAGCTATCTAATGAATGATTTGGTTATTTTTACCCAATTAGGGTGGAGTTTTGGATGCTTGTGTGGTCATCACTATTTGAGGGTATGTGGTGATACGTGAATTATTGCTTCGTGCAGGCGAATGATTTGGGTATGATGCGTATACCCTTGAAGGTTTGGTAAGGTAAGGTTTTTGAAATGAGTTCGCCCCGTGTGGGCTTAGGTTCAGATTTCAGCAAGGACATTCCGCTATGTGGGAAAAATGATTTGGGTAGGTATTTGCCTTGTTTGGGCTATGTGGTATGTGTGATTGCCCTATGCGGGCTATGAGTTGCATGTCGAGTGGACATCTCATAGGTAATTTATGGGATATATTATTTCCCCTTGTGGGCTGAGTGTCAAATGTCAAGTGGATATCACACAGTAAAAGAAAATAATATGTTTGCCCTATCGGGTTAGTAACCAGATGTCAAGTGGACATCTTGCTGAAAAAGGGGTAAGTGATGTTTCTAAGTGGTATATGTTATCCCAGGGTAACATGATCTTGAGTGTCATCTAATCCTAAGTGTATGTGATGAGAAGATGTTATGTTACATCATATTAAGATTATGAGTGTGTGAGTCCAAGTGTTTGCGCTAAAATTCGTGGTTAGCATGACATTTGTACAATAATAAGTACGTAGCACATAGCATGCAACATCCAAACTTCCAACCATATAACTCCCTCATGTAGGGTTTTTTGCTAGTCTCTGTCCTAAGTTTGGTTCATCTTAGCACCATGAAGATACTAAGGAGCGCACCTACAAGAAAAATATAATGCATGGTCGTTTTTTGGGTAACACCCTAGGGAAAATGCCTATGGTTTATTTACAAGAGGTTTGCAAAATGGTTGCTGATGTAGAATGTTATTGTTGCGCTATAATATGCTCCAAGCCTCTTCCCAAATGGTTTTTAACGAGGGAGATACATGCGATGTGACAACAAGTGCTCCACCCGCTCAAGTACTATCTTTTCTCAGGGAGGCAGATTAGTACAAGAGAAAGCTTTGCAGTAATAGGGGTACCTTAGACTTACGGGCTAATCCCTTTTATTGCAATGCAAAATTATGAATATGTCATAATTAAGAGAAAATAGAATAACGTGATCAATAATTTTTGGCACTTATCCAAAATGTGAAACCTTTGAAAAAAACAAGTTTTAAGAAAAATCCCCAGCGGAGTCGCCACTGTGAGCGGACGACACGGAGCGGTGGGCCGAAAGAGCACGGAGATGAGAGGCGCGGTCCACTAGGGCTTTTAAAAAGTACCGGGTCGGGGACCCGGAAAAGTGGAAAGAGAGAGCGAAAACATTTTTAGATTGGTTCAAACCTGAATCCGCCATCTCTTAGTGTGGAGTCTCCACCTGGATTAGCTCTTTCTAGGAATTAGAGTCCTATGAGCCTTAACGTCCATGGGACGGCCCGCTAAGACATAGAGATTCGGGTTCAGGATAAGTTACTTGTTTCTTATGTATCCACACTATATTACATCTATTGAAAGTCGTATTTCTTAATTTTGCATATTCGCACTTAGGTCATTTTCGAGTTTGATATGCATGATTTAAAGCGCATGCAGAAAGCAGTAAATCCATACATCAAGCATTAAATAAATGCGGAAAAGAAAATTAATAAATTACAAAACTCGGGGGATGCAACTGCCCGCCTAATCTACTAATTATATTTTCTAAAAAATATTTGCAATATCTGAAGGAAAAATAAATTCCTTGGCATATAACCTGCATCCACAAAGGTTAGCACGAGATATGACACATATGTTCGATTTGATTTTGAGAAGGCCCATGTGGCCTAATTAAAATGTCGATGGTTTAAAGTTATTATTCTAAATAAAAATGGGTCATTTTTATTTACACGATGTTGGTCAATTTTTATTAGTGAAAATGACCGCATGGTAAAATATGAGGCTTGTTATCCGGGAATAATTTGTATTCCCTTCGTGGGGGTATCCTAACATGAATTTCCATTAACAAAGAAATTACAAATGTAGAAAGAAAATTACAACATTTACAATAATGATAAATAAAATTATTACTAGGTCCATAAATAAGATCAGAAAAAGCTGAAGTAGATGATGAACACGGAATCCGCAGTTTTAGGAACTCAGAGGCTTACCTCTCGGTGTGAATCCACTTCGGCGTATCCGTATGATCCCTGGGAGCGTTTATCGTTCATTTAGATTTAATTGGTTTTTGTGTGGAAAAATAAGTGTTTATTTATCCAAAAGATAATCAGACTCGGGTTCTAAATTTGTTTTAGACCCGAGGATATATGAGGATTTTTAAGAAATGTAAGAAGAAGAATGATTTGAAAATAATTAAAATTTGGAATCCAAACGTGTTCTGGATCCGAATATCTTTGAAAAATTTGAAAGAAAATATTTTTGTTATTTTTCTTGTTGTTTTTTCCTCTGAAATTTTGATTTTTCTCTAAAAATTCCGTCCCCCTTTATCGAAAAATTCTCGACTATTTATAGGAAAAATCCCGAAAATCCAAAAAAGGCAGGTAATTTTGGCGAGGCTCCTCACCAAATCTCTGGCGAGCCTCGCCAGAGAATTTGGCGAGCCTTGCCAGACTCTAGCGAGAAGCCTTGCCAAACCTTGGCGAGGCTGTCTCGCTAAGGCTACTGGCGAGGCCTCGCCAAGATTTGGGGACGCAAGCTCCGGATCCGATTTTCCGCAATATTTTTTCGCATTTTTTTTATATTTTCATAATTTTTTAATTAATTTCTGAATTAAAAGAAAAATTAAATAATTTTATTAGAAACGTCCTTTTGAATTCAGAGACGAGGAAGATTCCCATTCGGAGACATCTGGATACTCAAAAATTGTGTGATTCGAGGATAAAATCCCAAAAAGCCATCATCATTGAACGTGCGAGCTGGTATGAAATCCCATGCTCACACTTCCTTATATTTAATTTTAGCACAAAGCCCAAAGTTGAAGTGCCATGTCGTTAAAGACATGGCTGACATCGTTAATGACATGGCCAATGTCGTTAATGATATCGTAGTAGCAGCAGAACCAAAATTTCTCTTTTTCCAATTTTCAGCCAAACAGGAAATCTTTGACCACATTTTTGGATTTTTCCTACAACACCACACCCCCACACCTAACCTAAGATACTTTCCATCCAACATGTGCATTTGGATTGATAGAAGCCAAAAAGTAAAAAGTGAAAGTATGGCCTAAGTTTAATACTAAGTTGACTTTGGATTGAAGAGAGCTCTTTAAGAAAGAGATGAAGTTTCAGAGATTATGGGGGAGCTCATTTTTGTACAAAAAGTGCAAGAGAGAGAGAGTTCAAAGTTTAAAATTTGAATTTTAACTGTTCTTGAGTGATCTTGAGTATTGTTAAGCTAAGTTGAGACTTTGAGCACATAGTTAATTATAGTTTCAGTTTGGGGAGTGTAAGTTTATGGAAAGGGCATGAACTTGGGGCATTTGAGATTCATTAGGCAAGCTTGAGGTTTAGTTATTTTCTTAGACAAACTTGATTTGAGTAGAGAAAGTAAGCAAACTTTGAGGTTTAGTATTTCTTTAACAACTTCACTAAGTTCTACCTCAATAGAACTTAGTATAGGTGTTTTTGGTAAGTATTTCCACCCATTTGGAATACTTACTTTTTTTCTTTTTTCACTAAGTTAGCTAGTTTTTATTTTTCTCCAATGTCTAAACTTGAAGGAAAAGGATTACCACTTCCTTTTTCCTTCTTGAAAAGACTAACATTCTAGGATTTCATTTCCCTCAAAGAGTAAGCTCTTACTCTTCTTTTAAAGACTTTTCATCAACCAAATCAAACCTGACCAAAGAAACAAGAAGTACTTTTCAGAAGATTTTTGTAGATCTTAGTGAAGTGGATACATGACTACAAGGTGAGCCTCTAAGTTCTTAGAGTCATGCTTCACATGTTTATGTTTGTTAAATGTGTTTAAGGTCTAAAATAAAAACCATGTAAAACTGCCTGCTGTCTGTCACTGCAATGCCCTTAACGGAATTGCAATACCTTTACAGTATTGTGATGTCATTAACGACATTAGTAATGCTGTTAATAGCATTGTAGTGTAGACAGAATGTATGAAAATCCTTAAGTATTGATTTATGTTCAAGAGGGTCAGTGGTGACTATTCAAACTTAAAATCTGAGTTTTTAGCGACATAAAGTATATACTTGAGAATTTTTTGGAACTTTAAATCGATCCGGAAGGTGTTCAAATAGTTAAAGTTAGTTCCCCTTTAGGATATTATTTTACTAACTTTAACAATTCCCCTTTCGGAACGGGTTCAATAATATCATTTTATTTGTTTTGTTTTGACCTATATTTATTTTGCTAATATATTATGAAGTTATGTTAGGAAACCCCGATGAAGGAAACCCAAGTTCCCGGATAACCTACCCAACATTCACATGTGGCATTTTCACTAAATAAAAATGGTTAGTATTTATGTGTATAAAATGAATCATTTTTTATATATTAGAAATTTTAAATCTCATGTTGTTTTAAATTTGACAGCTCGGGTCTTGCAAAAAATCAAATCGAACATGTTTGTGACTACTTGTGGTGTGAAATATTATTTGTGCTAATCTTTGTGGATGCAGGTAGATTAGGATTAGATGAATGTTAGGATTTAATTTCCTTCTGGTATTGTGTTTAAATTTTGAAATCAATTGTAATATTTATTAGATATCGATGTATTTTTGGCGATTTGTATCCCCCATCCCAAAATTATAATTAATCCCCCATAGAATAGGTGCATTTACTTTCCTATGTGTTTACTTTCCACAACTTGTTTATTTACTGCTTTATGCATGCGCGATAAAATAATCATAAGCCAAAAATATCTAGTTTAGTTTAAATATTATTAACTTGTTTTCTAACATAGTGTAATTTAACTCAGATGATGATGAAGTAAGTAACTATTCTGAACTTGAATCTCTATAGTATGGTATAGATTAGGCAAACTGATCTAAGCTGTACCAAATTTTCCCGGAACAGCTGATCTGGGTGACGACTCTGTAACATAGGCTAGAGATTTAAGTATGGCGTCTTTAAAACTTGAAATCCATTTTAATCCACACTTGAATGCCATTCTTTTTTAAAGCCCCACACCCTATCTCACGAGACCGGCACCTCGCAGTGACCGCAAGGGTCGAACATCATTCACTCATATCCGTGATGGCCCATGCTTCAGCATCCAAACTTGTTTGCCATCAATAATGGCATGATTCGTCACTTCAGTCACCCCATTATGCTGGATAATCAAGATAATAATTGAACATGCAAAGGTTGCAAGGTGGAATTTTAAAACTTAAAAGTAACCTAAGGATCTCCTAAGCATGCCATGATTGATATAACCTAAGTTAAAACGTTCCATAGATGCTTTTAGGTTTATAAAACATATAAAAGAAACCTAGCATCTAAAGTTTAAAGCATTACCAGTTGATGTGTGCTTGATCTCTCTATTGGTAGTGGCGTTCCCTTTGAGCAATTTTGATAGCACAAGCTTCCAAACTAGGAGAGCCTCTATGACTTGATCCACACGGATCTTCACCGACCAAAACTTTGATGAGGTAGAACCCGTCGATTAATAGCAGCTGCTAGACTACTTGTAAATCAACCCAAAACCAAACTTGAAAGCTCACTTAAACTTAGAGCCTTTTAAAAGAACTCTTCAATTTGTTTGGAGAAACTCTTAGAGGATCTCGCACAACAAAAGAAGAGGAGAGTAGAAATCAGAGAGAAAATAAGCTTAAATCTTTTTGGCATGTGTTAATAAGGCATGAATGCCTATTTATAGGGAAAAATGGGGGAGTGTTAGACTCCCTCTCTAACTCTGCATAGGATAGGATAAACCCTATCCCATGCAGGCGGGTCAGCCGCCCAGGTAGGGCAACCCGCGGGCGGACCCACGAGTTCCATGAGGGTCAGTCGGAAGCCCATGCTTACGGCTTGATAAGTGTATAATTACACTTATTATCATGACATTTTCAATCATAAAACGATATGGTTTTGTTTCATGTTATAATTCATATTAAATATTTCACATGGTATGTAGTTGTTTTATATGCAAATGTAGAAACTAGGTAAATCTAGGAAGTAAAATGATCAAAGATGGAATTCTATGTAAAAAAGAGTGAAAAAGGTGCAAAAAGATGCGTGGAACACAAGGAATTGGCTTAGGATCGAAGCTGTCAAAGATCGGTAAAGTTGCAAGAAGAATTTTGAAGAAAAATGCAATTCACGGTCGTGATAACCATTCGCGATCGTGACTTATTATTCTTTAAAATAGAAAGTTATCAACCATTAGTCACGATCGCGACATGTGATTCGTGGTCACGACTTAAGACGGTTATTTGTTATCTCTTTTCAACTACCAACAGCCAGATAACAACAATCAACCTCCATCAAACAATCATGAAAAGGTGCCTTTCCATTGTGGATGAGGATGAATCTTTGCATCCAATCATATTGAAGTGATGAAACCCTTCGCCAATGGACAAGACTCTTCATTTGGATAGACGCAACCCTTCACACTCCATAAATAGGGTTCAAATCACACCAATTTCGTGCATGGTAAATGGAGAATAGATGGTATTGAATGACAGTATGCTTGTATAGATAGAGAGTGAAAATATCTAGATTTCGCTACGTTCAAAGTCTTAGCGAGAAAAATTTCTAAGTGATTCGATTCCTATTTTGATCACTATATTTCCACACAAATTCGAGCGTTTGTTATACGAGTGTAATTGCAAAGCACTTATCAATAAAAGTTTTCGTTCATCAACATTCTTTTATTCAAAATTCACAAAGAATAGCATCCTAGCGGAGGTTCTGTACGAGTCGAGACCAAATTCAAAGTAGAAGCAGGAATTGCAGGAATTGAAGACTCCCATTAAAGAGTGGATACTGTTTGATCAACTTTAGCTTTCACTTGCATACCTTACAAATTTACTTTGTTTTCTACTTATACTTTATATTTCAAAGTTTATGATATGTCTATGTGTCATAATTAGTATTTTATCTTGCGTCATTTATATTAATCAAGTTATATGCTTTTGAGTTAACTTTAAGAGTGATTTCGGGGTTAATTAGATTTTGTATAATCACTGGATCTGTGATTATAACACTATTTAGTGAGCCAGCATTTTTGGAATGGTAACTTTCTAAATATAGCTATGTGAGAGCGACCCGTACTAAGCATAGTAATATTGTTATCCAAGTTCTTATAAGTGTCATAATTCGTTTACCCTAGACTTAGAAAAGTCATCTCATGTGTTACTTCTGTGGTGAATTATTGAATATTAGGGCATCTAGAACCGTATTTGTTGAAGTTATCTAGTGTACGAAATATTCTTGATGATTTTGCATGTTTTTCCCTGTTAAACTTGTTCTTAGGGAATATCTTTATATTTTACATTTTCTCTAGTCTGTTCATACATCAATCTATTCATCTGTCTATCATCCAAACCCTCCAATCAAATTACCTATTTTTGTTTATTCTGTAACTCTAGTTAGTCTTTAGAACCAAATTCATTTCCTGTGGGATCGATATCTTTTAAAACTACACTGAATTTGTATACTTGCAATGGTCATCATTTTTCTATTTTGATAAGTGGTATTGACAACACCTATTTGTATTTTAAACTTTTCTCTTATCTGTAGAGAAGTTGGGAACAAGGTTTTTGGCATCATCGCCGAATATATGCCCTCTAATTAGTAAAGTCAAAACCTTGCGATCAAGTTTTTGGCACCGTTACCGGGGAAGGCAAGTGCGTTCTTAGAGATCAAATATTTGGAGAATACGGTATATTTTCCTAATATATCTGTTTGTTTATTTTCTAAACTGTACAATTTGTCACTCCTAACTTATATGTGAAAAGAATATGAAATTATCATCTTGGAGGTGATATATCATATTATTATGTCTGAATTATCGATAAATAGAAGAAATTCTTCCATTTTTCCTATTCGGGTTCTGGACCCCCATTCACACTCGTGATTCCTTAATTAAAACTCTCTATTTCTCAAATTCTGTAAGTCACAATCGTGACATATAATCACGATCGTGACTTGAGCGATGACTGCAGCAGTTTAGCAGTTATTCGACAGTTATTCCACTAACCCCTATAACATTGATGTGCGAGTGCTCATCAAATTCTCACTTCTACAATCTGAATTTCTGCCTATCAAAGCACAAATCTATTCCAGATCTGAAACTACTTCATTTCTTTCAAACTTTTCTTTCATTCATAGTGGTTATCGCAAACAAATCCAACCTAGTTCCGCTAACAAATCTCCTGGAATGGTATGAGGCTCCTTTCCCTATCCATTATAGAGAATAAGGGGATCATTTTGTAGTCATTAAGGAGGCTGAATATAAGAGTTCCTACACCATCCATAGGAACAGCTTCATCAACCTCGGTATTCATGATAGAGTTATGTATTATCTGAGGATTCTTAACTTAATCATTTACTCAAATAAGACTCTGGGTAACAGTGTGGACAACTGCATGGAAATGTTGGTCACATTGGTATTGAAGAATGATAGGAAGAACTGCTTAGTCTATCATCGTCATGGGAAAGAGTATAAGTTGAAATGGAAAGTGCTGGAAAAGTCTGTGGGATTTCCAAAGGATTGATATTATAAGATGCTTCCTGGATGGGATCCCTTACCAACATGGAATCGCTTGACTGGCCAAACCGAGTATAAACAAGAATCTACCTATAGCCGGTGGATTCGTTTTTCTCGCGTTACACTTTTACTTAAGTGGAGCGTTGTTTGGCAAGTCAACTTTAGATCTTGTCTTTCCTGAAGAATTGTTTGTGTTGGAAGCAATTTGGGATGGCATACCTGTTGATATTTCAGGGATTATGATGGAGACACTCATATCTGCCACGCAATATCCCGGAATGATGGAATACGGGTGTTGAATGATGGCAAATTGGTTGGGCCAGATTGGGAGAATGCCCTATAGATCGTGCCGTGACATTATGCAGTGAAAATTTCTGTTTCTGTCATGAGGAAAGTCATGAATGCGACAGGCCTCCGCGATCGTGACACGGGCAAAATTTTACCGTTACAGATCATGATTTAACACGTGACAGATGGCTGAAACTGCCATTAACGGCTAGTTTGAAGGAAAAATGGCTATATTGACTACTTTAACCAATCAATGACTTATTAGAACTCTATATAAAGGTCTAGATTGAATCCATAGCCACCACAACCTTCTACAAAGCTTACAAATGTTCTGATTCTCTATTCTTCTATATTCAAAAACCTTTCTTTCAACCTTTACTTCAAAACCAATATGCCTTGTGTTAAGGTAGCTGCAAATAGAAGAGAAGTCCTGAATTATCAACAAGAGTATGATTGTCCTTTTCCCATTCGATCACGTGAAGAAGGGAAGAGATTTCAAGTTTTGAATAAGTTGGAAATCAATGGGATCTTAGAGACTTTAGGCCTCTATGAACAAATGGGGATGTATCTTGCTGATCTTGGTTTGAGCACATTTGTGGGAATGCGATTTACACAAAATAAGGATTGGATTTTAGAATTTCTAGCAACATTCGATTTTGAAGATAAAAGGAAGAGGGTGATTCAATTTCGCAACCAAGGTAGACATTACACCATCACAAGAGAGATGATGGGAAATTGGTTTGGGTTCGAAATTGAAAATTCATCTAGAATGATGGATTCTTTTCAAGCAAATCAAGTTTGGGAAAATTTAACAGGGTAGAGAGTTTTCGACCCCAAAAATTCTCAAAACAAACTTATTAAGGATGAGTGTATTCTTCTACTACACAAATATCTTTCCACTTCGGTATTTTGTCGAGTAGAAAATACCAAAGTCCAAAAGAGAGATTTGTTTGTTCTTTCTTGCATAATGAATAAACAAAATGCAGAATTTATGGATATAATATTGGACATGATGAAGAAGAATTCTACAAGTATGAGGAACAAGATTAGGGTGGCCGAAATTATCACCGCTATCATCTTGGGTGCGCGAAACGAACTCCCCTAGGTTCAACAACCGGGTGAGTATTTTCGTTATATGGATGGGAATTACTTAAAGAATACCGAACTTCTTCAAGAGAATGATGGTGTATATTCTTTCTACTCCTACTCTAACTGCACCAAGAAGTTAATCTCAACTCATGGCGATTCTTCCTTTGGACCATCTGATCCCACTACTAGACGTTAACCTGGTAAGGCTTCTATTTTGTGTTTTTCGTTTTCAATAAAGTCACTCACATTGAGGATATTGTGTTCTTTAGTGTGGGGGGGGCATTTGTAAAAAATTCTCGAAAATCCAAAAAAAATCAAATAAAATTAAGAAAGTTGAAGAATATGAAAATTTTTCTTGATTTTGTGTTGTTTATACCTTATCCACACCTATATTATACTAACATATGTTCCAAGGTTATTATGAGTGTTAGGTATTACAAGTTTGATGTTAGTGAATATTTTGAACAAGTTATTTCGAGTATGAGCTCACATTGAGAGTGTTAGCGCTTAGTAGATTAGCACAACATTTAGCATTTGGCAAGGATGAGTTGTGAGTAACATTCAAAAGTAAAATTCCAAGTAAGTTTCGATATATATATATATATATATCAATGCAACATGAATTAGTATAAGTTATATAGTTTTAGTTTAATGCTAATGATAAGTTAATAGTGGAGTAATATCTAATAATGTTCTTACTATGAGTTTTATATGCTATTCTCGAATATGTCCTATAAGTATTGAGTGTGTAAGTATAGGGAAACTATAGCCATAATACTTTGAAAGTGCTCAATAAAGGATGAGGATATTAAGAGAAAAAAAATCAAAAGAAAGAGAGGATAACCAATGAGTTATGCAAAAGATGAAGAAATTTTATGGAGCAGAAATTGCAACCATTCAATGAGTGAAAAAAGAAAAAGTATCATAAAATGAAAAATGGGTGCAAAGTACAAATCTGGACTTAAAAAACATATGCTTAAAAGAAAAAAATGAGAGAAAGTGGTATGGAGCATAAAATGCAACCACTAAAAAAGGGGAGAGTGGTATAGAGCATAAAATGCAACCACTAAGAGTGTTTTTACCATCCTAGGTTACCTAAAAATGCCTTGAGATCAAAATTTCCAAAGTGCGCTCCCTTTGTCCTTTATACTTTATACTATGCTTAAGAGAAGGAAATATTCGAGTGAGCATATAACACTTATATGAAAACGCAATTCGGTTGAATCTCCATTAAGAGCAGAGGTATGCAATTGAACTATATAAATTGCACATTACTAATTTGTGGGAAATTTCAAACTTTTACTTGAATTTTATGCAATGTGGGAATGTGGTACTCACTACAATAGTCTTTCGCCAAATGAGGTACAAACTTGGATACTAATTTATACACTTTTGTTGTGTTTACCTTGAGGACAAGGCAAAAGTTAAGTGTGGGGGTGTGATAAGTGTATAATTACACTTATTATCATGACATTTTCAATCATAAAATGATATGGTTTTGCTTCATTTTATACTTCATCTAAAAGATTTCACGTCGTATGTAGTTGTTTTTTATGCAAATTCAGAAACTAGGTAAATCTTGGAAGTAAAATGATCAAAGATGGAATTCTATGTAAAAAAGAGTGAAAAAGGTGCAAAAAGATGCTTAGAACACAAGGATTTGGCTTAGGATCGAAGCTGTCAAAGACCGGTAAATTTGCAAGAATAATTTTGAAGAAAAACGCAATTCACAATCGTGACACCCATTCACGGTCGTGACTTATTTTTCTTCAAAATAGAAAGTTGTCAACCATTAGTCATGATCCCGACTTGTGACTGTTATTTGTTATCTCTTTTCAACTACCAACCGCCAGATAACAACAATCAACCGCTATCAACTACCAACTGAAAAGAAACCTTTTGGAAGTCAAACAATCATGAAAAGGTGTCTTTCGATTGTGGATGAGGATGAATCTTTGCATCCAATCATATTGAAGTGATGCAACCCTTCGCCAATGGACACGACTCTTCGTTTGGATAGACGCAACCCTTCAAACTCTATAAATAAGGTTTAAATCACACCAATTTCGTGCATGATGAATGGAGAATAGATGGTATTGAATGACAGTATGCCTGTATAGATAGAGAGTGAAAATATCTAGATTTCGCTACGTTCAAAGTCTTAGCGAGAAAATTGTCTAAGTGATTCGATTCCTATTTCGATCACTATATTTCTACCCAAATTCGAGTGTTTATTGTAAGAGTGTAATTGCAAAGAACTTATCAATAAAAGTTTTCATTCTTCGACATTCTTTTATTCAAAATTCATAAAGAAGCATCCTAGCAGAGGTTTTGTACGAGTCGAGACCGAATTCAAAGTAGACGTAGGAATTGTGGAAATTGATGACTCTCATTAAAGAGTGGATACGGTTTGATCAACTTTAGCTTGCACTTGCATACCTTACAACTTTACTTTGTTTTCTGCTTATACTTTCTATTTCAAAGTTTATGATATGTCTATGTGTCATAACGAGTATTTCGTCTTGCGTCATTTATATTAATCAAGTTATATGCTTTTGAGTTAACTTTAAGAGTGATTTCGAGGTTAATAAGATTGTGTATAATCACTGGATCTGTGATTATAACTCTGTTTAGTTAGCCAACATTTTTGGAATGGTAACTTGCTAAATATGGCTATGTGAGAGCAACCCATACTAAGCATAGTAATATTGTTATCCATGTTCTTATAAGTGTCATAATTCGTTTACCCTAGACTTAAAGTTATCTCATGTGTTACTCTGCGGTGAATTATTGAATATTAGGGCGTCTAGAACTGTATTTGTTGAAGTTATCTAGTGTATGAAATATTCTTGATGATTTTACATGTTTTTCTCTGTTAAATTTATGCTTAGGGAATATCTTTATATTTTACAGTTTCTCTAGTTTATTCATACATCTATCTATTCATCTGTCTATCATCCAAACCCTCCAATCAAATTACCTATTTTCGTTTGTTCCGTAACTCTAGTTGTTCTTTAAAATCGAATTCCTTCCCTGTGGGATTGATATCTTTTAAAACTACATCGAAACTGTATACTTGCAGTGGTTACCATTTTTCTGTTTTGATAAGCGGTATTGACAACACCTATTCGTATTTTGAGCTTTTATCTTATCGGTAGAGAAGTGGGGAACAAGGTTTTTGGCATCATTGCTGAATATAAGCCCTCTAAATTAGTAAAGTCAAAACCTTGTGATCACTTACACATGCTAGTCTATCCGTTCCATTGATGTCTAGTCTCAATGAAACTACGACTAGGGATATTTAGACTATTCATATTAACACATATGTACAGTTCTCACTCCACATAGCTACCACTACTTCCTTGCACTTTTACGCTATGAATTAGTCATAGACTTTGTTTCATCAATGCACATATACATATTAAAACACATATGATACCAACGAGATACACTAAATAAAAAGAACTAATAAGTAACAAAAATGCATTTGATTATTATTAATAATAATTCGAAACTATTTTTACATTATAGCTAATAAAGATATATCGCCCTAATTGCCTCTAAGGCATACATCATGTTTAACGCATTGCATTATGGATATGAGAATGAGGATAAATGTGAATTAATGTGTAACCCTTGATAGTAGGCCTTGAAAGCTTCACAATTAAACTATATCCCATTATCCATGATGATAATGTGTGGGATGTCGAACTTGATGATTATATTCTTATTGTAGAATGGGATAACCTAGTTTGGGAGATTGCTACCATTGGTTCAACCTCGACCCATTTAGAGAAGTGGTTCACTGTCACAATGATCTACCCTTTTTTATATTGATATGTTGTTAGTGGTCCAACGATATCGAACCCCTAGGTGGAGAATGGCCAAGTCGTTCTAATGATCGTCATAGCTGTTGGTGGAGCGTTGAGATTTCTTGCGTAAGATTTGCAAGCTTGGTCATTCTATACTACATCTAGCTCTATGGTCAACAAAAAATATCCTTGCAGCCGAGCTTTGCAAACTATTGCATCCTTCTTTTTGTGGCCATCACAAATTCCTTCATGGGATTCTTTGATGATATATTTTGCATCCCTTTAGCTGACACATTTTTTCCAATGGTAGCTCAAGGATTTCCTGAAGATTTGTTCTCCCATGATTACACATTGAAAGGATTTTCACACCATGTTTTGAGCCTCGGTCTTGTCCTCTGGAAGCGTCCTATCCATTAGGTATGTAAGGATGGGGTGGCACCATTCAAGAGTTTGTTGAGAATCTTCAATAGCTGACACTTCATTGCCTGATATGCTAGGATTCATTACATTGTAAATTACGTCGAAAATGAGCTTTTCTCTTAAAGGATCGGAATTAGATTTTGCCAATCTATCAACTTCGACATTATATGCTCGGGGGATGTGTTATACTTCTAATTGGGTTCCTTTTGCCTTGATATGGGTTATTAAACTGGTGGTCCCAAATGACGAGAAAAAGTATTAGAGGGGGTGAATAGTACTTAAAAAATCTACTTCGAAGTTTAAAAACTTTTTCCAATTTAAAATATGTTTTGCTCAATCTTAAGTATAGGTTAATTGCAATAAAGTAATTGCACAAAATGTAAACTGAAAGTAATTAAAAAAGTAGAGATAGAGAAATTAAGATGCAACAGATTTATCATGGATAAGCAACTCCTTGACCTACTTCGGTCCCTAAGTCAATTACTAGTGATTTTCATTATCCTAATATTTTCAATCATAAAATGATATGGTTTAAAGTCATTTTGTACTATATATAAAATATTTCATGTGGTATGTAGTTATTTTTTATGCAAGTGCAGAAACTAGGTGAATCTTGGGAGTGAAATGATTAAAGATGGAATTCTATGTAAAAAGAGTGAAAAAGGTGTAAAAAGATGCGTGAAATGTAAGGAATTGTCTTAGGATCGAAGTTGTCAAAGATCGGCAAAGTTGCAAAGAAGAACCATGAAGAAAAGCACATGTCATAATCGTGATTCCTGTTCGCGATTGAACAAATCATGCCCTTGACTATCTATCACGATCACAACTTATCATTCTTGACAAGCAGAAAGTTACCAACTTATATTCACGATTTCGACATATATATCACGCTCACGACTTGTGACGGTTTTGGATAACTCTTCTCAACTTCCAACCATCGGATAAGAATGATCAACCGCAATCAACCGTCAAATGAAAAAACACCAATGGACAAACTCTCACTGATATATTTTAAAACTACATCGAAAAGGTATCTATCCACTGATGATAAGGATGAATTCTTGCATCCAATCACAATGAAGATGATGTAACCCTTCACTAATGGATACGAACTCTTCGTTTGGATAAACGCAACCCTTCTCACTCTATAAATAGGGTTAAATCCAACCATTTTTGGGAAATGGTAGTGTGTGTAGATGGTGTAATGTGTATGATATAGATAGAGAGTGAAAGATATAGATTTCGCTAAGTTCAAAGTGTTAGAGAGAAAAATGTTTAAGTGATTCGAGTCTTGTTTCGATCACTAGATTTCTCCACATATTCGAGCGGTTATTGTATGAGTGTAATTGCAAAGCACTTATCAATAAAAGTTTCTATTCTTCAACATTCATTTGTTCAATATTCATAAAGAATAGCATCCTAGCGGAGGTTCTGTACGAGTCGAGACCGAATTCAAAGTAGACGCAGGAATTGCGGGAATTGACGACTCCCATTAAAGAGTGGATACGGTTTGATTAACTTTAGCTTTCACTTGCATACCTTACAACTTTCTTTGTTTTCTACTTATACTTTCTAATTCGAAGTTTATGATATGTCTATGTGTCATAACGAGTATTTCGTCTTGCATATTTATATTAATAAAGTTATATGCTTTCGAGTTGACTTTAAGAGTAGTTTTGGGTTAACAAGATTGTGTATAATCACTGGATCTATGATTATAACATGGTTTAGTGAGCCAACATTTTTAGAGTGGTAACTTGCTAAATTTGCTATGTGAGAGCGACCCCGTACTAAGCATAGTATTATTTTTATCCAGGTTCTTATAAGTGTCATAATTTGTTTACCCTAGATTTAGAAAAGTCATTTAATGTGTTGCTCTACGGTGAATCATAGGATATTTGGGCGTCTAAAACCGAGTTTGTTGAAGTTATCTAGTGCATGAAACATTCTTGATTATTTTGCATATTTTACTCTACTATACCTGTTCTTAGAGAATGTCTATATACTTTGCATCTTCTCTAATCCGTTCATGCATCTGTCTATTCATCATTTATATTAATAAAGTTATATGCTTTCGAGTTGACTTTAAGAGTAGTTTCGGGGTTAACAAGATTGTGTAATATCACTGAGTCTGTGATTATAACGCTGTTTAGTGAGCCAACATTTTTGGAGTGGTAACTTGCTAAATATGGATATGTGAGAGTGACCTGTACTACACATAGTATTATTTTATCCAGGTTCTTATAAATGTAATAATTCGTTTACCCTAGATTTAGAAAAGTCATTTAATGTGTTGCTCTGCGGTGAATAATAGGATATTTGGGCGTCTAGAACCGAGTTTGTTGAATTTATCTAGTGCATGAAACATTCTTGATTATTTTGCATATTTTACTCTACTATACCTGTTCTTAGGGAATATCTATATACTTTGCATCTTCTCTAATCCGTTCATGCATCTGTCTATTCATCAGTTTACCATTCAAAACCTTTAACTAATTTTATTTTCTTTCATCCCATAACTCTAATTGATCCTTAGAACCGAATTCCTTCCTTGTAGGATCGATATCTTTTAAAACTACATCACAACTATATACTTGCAGTTATCATCATTTTTCTATTTGATATGCGGTACTAACAACACCTGTTTACATTTAGAACTTTTATATTATTAGTAAAAAAGTGGTGAACAGTATGAAACCTTACAACTATTGTTTTTGTGGGCTCAACAACCAAATCTTACTACCATTGTTTTTGCTACAATTTTGTTTTGAATGAATTTTTGTATTATAGGAACACTTGAAGAAGCTTTTCTCTTTAAAGCACTTGAAGAATTTCAGGGGAGATAAATATGTTTGAAACATATATTGAATAAAAATTTCCTTTGAGTCTTCCCCGTTTCAATTTTCATTCTGACCTCTTTATATAAACATTTGCAGGAGCCTCTTCAAGAATTAGAAAATATAGTTGTTGAAATATAATCATTGGAGATCTTTGATAAATCTTTTGATTGTTTTATCAGGTTTTCAAATTGCCATCATGACATGTCACTTCACTAGCTTAATGTCACATCAAATTTGCTGCCATATCATCAAGAAATCATATCTTTTTAATTCTTTTACTTGTTTTTTTATGAAAAGGAGATTCTATTAAGCACAGAACCGAACAACAAATACAAGGCATCCTAAACAAGCAAAACAAAATCCATACAATTAATCTATTGTATAATTAACTATCTTCTCTAGTTTTAACTCTTTTACTAAAAAACCAATTCCAATTTTAATCACTCACTTGACCTGATCAAAACAAAAACCAATTGAGGAACAATGATTAGAAAAAAGATAAGAATTCCTATTAATCCAAACAGCATAAACTAAAGCTTGAAAGGTTGTATGGAAGCAAATAGATACAAACCGAGAAGCATTGATCTCTTCTATCCAAGCATTCCAAAGCTCAAACTGCAAATGCGAGATTGCTCTTACAAACCAAGCAGTGACCTTGAGACAAAGCTCCATTGAAAAAACATGTTTGAGTGACTCTCATTTGTAGAATCACAAACTGGACAAGCCTTAACCAGATCGGGAATCAACTTCTTAAGATAATCTTGAGTAAGAGCCTTTGTTGTGTAGCGAGCCAAAAGATTAACCTATGTTTGGGTAAAGTAGCAAAGCACCAAACCAATTTATACAAGGGAAAGAAATTATCAACACTTGTTAGCATAGTGTGGCATTTAAAAGGCCAAAACTTGCCATTCAATGTGCAATTATGAATAGCCTACCTCGACAAATAAACTCTCAATTTCAATAATTTCTTCCAATACCAACTATAGTCACCCACATGCCTAACTTCCCAAAAATCACAATTTTTTTAAGTAAATACGATGCACACATTTCATCCATAAAGAATCTTGTTTATAGTTAAGAGCCCACATACACTTACCCAACAGAGCCTTATTCCATTTCACCCCCTCCTTAAAACCTAAACCACCATAACACTTTGGAAGGCACACCTTGTCCCAAGAGATGGAATGTAATTTGCAAGATATATTCTTCTCACCCCATAGAAAAAGCCTACAAAGTTTATCAATTTCTTTGATGACTAAATGGGGCAAACAAAAATATTCATCCAATATGAACGAATACCGTAGATAATAGATGATATTAATTGAGATCTTCCAGCACAGGAGAGGTGTCTTATCCCCAAAAAAGTAAGAAGCTTTGTGAATTTGTCCACAACTACAGTATAGTCACTCAAGTTCCATTTGGTTAGCTTTAGAAGAACCCCTTGGTATTTCAGAGGGAATTTACCTTCCTGAATTCCTATCAAGTCAAGCACGCTAAGCTTAACATCATTATCTACTCCATAAGCATACATGATAAATTTAGACTTATTAATACAAAGGCCAGTGGTGCAAGAGAAAAGATCAATACTATATAAAAGAGAAGCAACTTTAGAATCCTTAACTTTACATAATAAAATCAAATCATTTGCAAAGCACAAAGATGTGAGCCCCACCTGCTTACAACCTAAATGGTAACTAAGCCCTCCATAAGCAATCAACCACTTCAGAATGCGGGTCTGATAATCCATTATCAACCAAATAGTAGGGGGAACATATGATCACCTTGACAAAGACCTTTTTTACCAAGGAAATCACCTTGAATCTGACCATTCAAGAGAACAACATAATGAACTGAAAATAAACATACTTTGATCCACTTCACAAATGTAGCCAAAAAATCCAAAGTAGTGAGTAAATCGATTATAAAACTCCAAGATATAGTCATAGGCCTTACTAAGGTCAAGTTTCAACTTACATCAGGGGGATGAGTTGGCTCTACCATAGAATCTCAACAAATCCTGAAGAATCAGAACATTATGAGCAAGTAATCTTCCATTAATAAAAACCCCTATTTGATGTCAACAAGAATCGGCAAAACATCTTTCAGCCTATTACAAAGCATCTTAGAAATATTGAATAGATTGTACTATAACACGCTACAGGTCTGAATTTTATGGCATTTGAGGGGTTACTCACTTTCGGAATTAACACTAGAAGAGCGGAAGAAAAAGATTTAGGCAGCTAACCAGAAATAAAAAAATAATTGACATCAGCTACAACTTATTTCCCCACAATTTTCCATGAAACTTTGTAGAATCCTGAACCAAAACCATCCAACCCTAGGCTTTTATTTTTTCCAATATCAAACATGGCATTCCTGAACCGTAAAAGGGCAGATAAGAGCCAGTTAATTATCAACAAAACAAAATACTACCCATAGCTATAAATTTCTTGTCAAGCTTTTGAAAAACAACACACTCTAAACCCATAATAGATTTGAAGTGGCCAATAAAATGATTAGTAACCCGCTTAAAATCTTCAATCCTAGTACCATTCTCAACAAAAAAAGAGAATCCTGTTGGGACTATTCTTACTCTTGATAGAGGCATGGAAAAATCCCGTGCTATCATCACCTAACTTGAGCCAAGTGAGTTTACTTTTTTGGTGCAGAAATTTTTCATAGGCATTAATCATTCTAGAAAAAAGAGACAATGCTTCTTTCTCTTGTAAAAGAAGATCAGAATCAAGCAAATTCAATTGAAGTTGCTTTTGAACTATAGAGACCCTCTATATAGCCTCATGGTAGAGTATTTCAACATCTCTAAAAAGATTTTGATTGAACTCCTTCAACTTACCATTCAAAGTAGCCAATTTTTCACCAAAATCATAGTAGGTGGACCCAAAAACTTGAAATCCCAAACATCTTGAACAAGATTATTGTAACTAGGGTGATCTACCCACATGTTAAAAAAACTAAAAAGGCTTTGGACCATGAATGTCAGCACTAACATTGTTGATAACCATAACACAGTGATCAGAGGAAGGTTGATTATGATAAGTATTAACATAGTCAACAAAAAAATCTCCCCAACTCTCATCACAAAAAAACCAATTCAACTTAGAGTAAATTCTATCAGCTCCTAATTGTCTATTAGACCATGAGAACTAAGGACCCATACACTTGAGTTCCTCCAAAGAAGATTTACTTAACCAAATAATACCATTAACAATATCATTAAACTTGACAACCTTACCACCAAACTTATCCTCAATAGAAAACATTGTACTAAATCACCTCCTACCAACCATGGAATAGCAGGTAAACATGAACTAAGTTGATTCCATAAACATTTCCTATCCTTCAATGATGTAAACCATAAACTAAAGATAAAGTAAACGGATCATTAACCCCCATTATCTTAATTTCACAATAAATCAATTGAGGAGAAACAAACACAACTTTCACATTAAACAAATTAGGCCTCCAAAGAACGAGAATCCTACCTCCATCGTGAGCCTCAATATTTAACTAATATTGCCATCCCACGAATAACTTATTAACAAACACCTCTATAATCTTTTTGTTGAGTTTTGTTTCTAATAGAGCACACATTTCCACTTTATTACTAGTACAAAGAGCTTTGATCGCTCTCTGCTTATTCTGTATATTCATACCTCTATCATTCCAAATTAACAGAAAACCCATGGAAAGTAGAGGATGGAGCAATGTGCTTCTCAAATTTAAAGTTCATACCATCAGGAGGATGAAGCTTAATAACCTTCTTCTTACGTCGGTTAGGCCTAATCCATCCCTCCTCATCATTAGAGAGTAAGTTGGCTTTTGTAGTAGAGTTAACTACAACAGCCTTTGAAGCAGAGATATCTACACCAATTTTTGGTAATACAAAGGTATTGGAATCTACAATAGGAATAGGTTGAGTGACATTCTGAACTTTCTCTTTCTCCTTAGGTTTCCATACTAATTCCTTCTTCTTTTTGCACATCTTCTCCACATGACCCAAACCACAACAACTTCCACATTTAACAGGGGGCAATCATAATCAACTACTTGATCTACCACTTACCCAAACTCATTAACAAATTGGATCTCCTTAATGATACTGTTATGAATTTTAACTTCAATCAATACATGGGTAAAGTTCAACCATGTACGATCCTTCATAATTTTATCCATCATTAGAAGAACACCTAGCAAACTGCTAATTTAACTGAGAGACTTATCATTCCAATACTTGACTGGGAGCTTTGGGAACTTAACCCAAACTGACACAAATTTGATTCCATTCAGAACACCAAAATCCCCTGCTCAATATCTCATAACAAGAGGGGTGTTTGTCAAAGAACCATATGCCATGTTCTACGATAGCATCCCTAGAATCAACATCATGAAGTCAGATAATAAAATGACCATTCTACAGTCTAATTACCTTATTAATATTAAAGGATTTCCACACACGATGGAGAAAACCTTCAAAAATCGATAGAGGTGGCTTTCAGCCTAAAATGACACATATGAATATAGTGCTCTAATTATTAATCTCAGTGTTAACATCGATCGAATCTATGGTATAAATACAATTACCTTCCTGTGAGCGAACGACACGAAGCAATGGACCGAGAGAGAGCGGAGATGAGAGGCGCGGTCCATCGAGGTTTTTAAAAATAAAGGTATTAGGTTGGGGATCCAGAAAAAAAGGTTGTGTAGAAAAAGCGAAAACATTTTAGATCGGTCAAACCCGAATCCACCATCTCTTAGTGTGGAGTCACCACCTGGATTAGCTCTTTCCAAGAATCAGAGTCCTATGAGGCTTAACGTTCGGGGGGTGGCCCACTAAGACACAGAGATTCGGGTCTGGGATAAGTTGCTTATTTCTTATTGGATCACATTATATTACATCTATAGAAAACCGTATTTCTTAGTTACGCATTTTCGCACTTAAGTCATTTTTCAAGTTATATGCATGATTCATGTATATTCGAAAGCGATAAACCATCCATAAAGCATTAAATAAATGAGGAAAAGTAAATTAATAAATTACAAAAATTGGGAGATGCAACCGCCTGCCTAATCTATTAATTACATTTCCTCAAATATAATATTTGCAATACACGAAGGAAAATAAAACTCTAGGCATACATCTAACTTGCATCCACAAAGGTTAGCACGAGATATGGCACATATTTTCGATTTGATTTTGAGAAGGCCTGTGTGGCCTAATTAAACTTCGATGATTTAAAGTTATTAATTTAAATAAAAATGGTTCATTTTTATTTACACTTATGTTGGTCAATTTTTATTAGTAAAAATGACCGCATGGCAAAGTGTAAGGCCTGTTATCCGGGAATAATTTATATTCCCTTCGTGGGGGTATTCTAACATGAATTTTCATTAATAAAGAAATTACAAATGTAGAGAGAAAATTACAACATTTACAATAATAATAAATAAAATAATTCATAGGTCCACAAATAAAATCAGAAGAAGAAGTACCAGAAGATGAGCATAGAATCAGTAGTTCTAGGAACTCAGAGGCTTACCCTTTCGGCGTGGATCCACTTCGGAGTATCCGTATGATCCCCGAGAGCATTCCTCGTTCATTTTGATTTAATTGTGGGTTTATTTATCCAAAAGATAATTAGACTCGGGTTCTAAATTTGTTTTAGATTCGAGAATATCTAAGGATTTAAGAAGAATAGATGAAAGAAATTTGATTTGAAATCTAAAAAGTTTTGGAATCCAAAAGTGTTTTGGATCCAAGAAAATATTGAAAGAAATGAAAGAAATTATTTTTAGTAGTGTTTGTCAATGTTTTTGCTTCTGAAAAGAAGAGTTTTCTATGAAATTTAGAGCCCCCATTTATTGAAAAATTCCCGGCTATTTATAGGAAAAAATTCGAAAATCCAAAAAAGGCAGGGAATCTTGGCAAGGAGGCTTGCCAGAAATTTCTGGCACCAAGCTTTTTGGTGAGCCTCGCCAAACTTTGCGAGGCTGGCCTCGCCAGAAAGCTTGGCGAGGCTCGCCAAGCTCTTTGGCAAACCACACCAAATCTTCTGGCGAGGCAGGCTCCTGATCCTGTTTCTCATGGTATTTTCATATTTTTTTGTGTATTTTCATATTTTTTAATTTATTTCTAAATTAAAGGAAAAATTAAGTAATTTCATTAGAAACGCCCTTTTGAATTCAAAGACGAGGAAGATTCTCATTTGGAGACATCTAGATAATCGAAAATCATGTGATTCGAGGATAAAAATCCCAAAATACCATCTCACAGCTGCCCCTCATGTGATCATCGCTGGTTGTATAACCAGTATGATCACACGAAATGGAGCGAAGGGATTGAGAATATACCTGACCGGTGCGGCTAGTGGTTTCTTTATCCCCTATTGGTGATGACGTGGGCCTTTCTTTCTAGCGCCGTGTCCTTATGGGATTATTCGTTTCTTTCTTCAGAATCCCTTGGTGCTTGATGCCCCTTGCGGGCGGGTCAACTGTTTCCTTCTACGGTGTCCCTGTTATGGTTAGAAGTCATTTCCTTCTTTGGCTATGATTATCGTATGCCCTTGGAATGATTGGAGATAGGTGCCCGAATTTGTTTTAAGAGTGACCTTAAATTTCCTTAGTAGGATATTGACTTGTTCCCTATGACAAATCGGAGGAAAGTATAATGTTATTACACTTTATGATGAATGTTTTAATTATTTGGTTGAGTTTAAGCGACGAAAAAATTTTCGCCCCTTAAATCAAAAATTAAAACATGATGAATAAATGAGTTTAATGAAAATTTGGGGATGTCCCGAAGACTGCTCTGTTGTTTTAGAAGGCTTTTGTGATGTTGCAATGTTGACTTTAGGCTTGAGTAGGCCATCATACTTTTTGGTGTTTGCAGGTTCCTCAAGTGGAGGTGAAGTTTACCGGGACATTGTTTCCCCGGTTTGGCATCGTCTTTACTTGTAAATGATATGATGCGAATGAAATATATGCATGAATTTATGCATGGACAGTATTTATCACATGATGTATGTTTGTCTGTTGTAGGTGTTGTGGGCTTCATTTATTGGAGAGCCTTCACTTGTGGTAGTGCATGGTTGCCCTTAGGATTCGTCTTGTTAGGGATCCCATGGACGACTTCCTCAAAGCGACGACCATGGGTTCGTTGTATCAGATTCGAGTTTAGAGCTTTGATCTAGTTTGAACTAGGGTTGTGTAGGCGATGATCGCTTGGAAGCTATTTGCCTGAAGTGTTGGAGGTATATAATGCTGTACACATACCGTTCCGAAGAGGAGACGATGAATTTGATATTGGTTCTAACTTCTGCATAGACTACCTTATGGTTTTTCAATCTATCGAACCTTGTCTTAATTTTTGCATGGACCACCTTTTTTCAGGTTTTCAATCCAGCAGACTCTTCTTTGTTTTATTTTTTCATTTTTTTATGTTTTACTTGCGATATTCTACCATTAGCATGCAAGCAATCAAAATAAGCATATGCATAAAGCTTTAGCAAAAATGACAATTCATTGATGAACTTACAGGGGTATAAATGTTTTAAATGATTTGAATCCTGCCATTTATTATCCCTCTCAGGTTTTCTAACCAATGTGGTTGTCTCGATGTATTAAGTATTTCCTAAGCCACCTTTTTGGTTTTTCAACTCAACGACTGTTCTTATTCTGTTTTGAAAAGAAGCCCTAATTTTTTCTCAACTAACCGAGTGTTAATTGACAGGCTAATTACAAATTTATTTTTATTGGAACTGCTTTTTATCAATTTATTTCTTTCACCTATGCGTGATAGCAATTGTGTAAGACTTGATTGATCTGATAGATCGGTTGCCATCCATGTCCATGACTTCAATTGTTGTCTCGTTCAGCATTTCTAATCGATTGGTTGGTGCTCATGCTACTTTGCTAGCTTGAGGTGTATTCAATGATGGGTCTTGATCATCAGCATTTCCTTTTTGAGTTCATTTTCTCTCCAACGATAGGTGATATGTCGAAGATTAGATCTGATAGCTTGATTCAATAGATGGTGAGCAATTTTCGTTCAATGATGTTTCCTCCTTAATGTAATGATCGACCCATAAGTGTTGGCAAGCCTTGTGATGGAGTTTTATTGACGTGCTCAACGATCTGACTCATTCTTTGTGTTCTTTGATGTATTACCGGTTGTTTGACCTCAAATTGCTTTGTTGACATTTTGGCCTTATTCTGGCTTTGATCATTTTGATCTTTGCGTGCTTCGTTCCTTTGATTAACTGATTTAATAGTCAGTGAATGTTTCATGTCTGGAGATCTTTCTGTTAATCTTTCATCTTTGGCGAGACAAATGTTATCACGCGTTGTCTAAGTACATTAGTCTATCTCTCTTTTTCTCTCAAGAGTTAAATCATTTGAACTTATTGTAACTTTGGGGAATGAATTTATACCCAAATTAATTTCATAACATGATGTGTCATTGATAAGTGTATATTTACACTTATAATCATGATATTTTCAATCATAAAACGCTATGGTTTAAGTCATTTTTATACTTCATATAAAAGATTTCACGTGGTATATAGTTGTTTTTTATGCAAATGCAGGTACTAGGTAAATCTTGGAAGTAAAATGATTAAAGTTGGAAATCTATGAAAAAAAGAGTGAAAAAGGTGCAAAAAGATGCGTGAAACTTAAGGATTTGGCTTAGGATCGAAGCTGTCGAAGATCAGTAAAGTTACAAGAAGGATTCTGAAGAAAAAACACAATTTTCGATCTCAACGACCATTCACGATCGCGACTTAGTATTCTTCATAAAGAAAGTTTCCAACCAAGTATTCACGATCACGTCATGTACTTCGTGATCGCGACGTTGATGGTTTTTTGGTCAACTCTTCTCAACTACCAATCGCCAGATAAGCACGATCAGCTGCCATCAACTACCAAACGAAAAGACACCTTTTGGAAGTCAACCAATCATGAAAAGGTGCCTTTCCATTGTGGATAAGGATAAAGCTTCTCATCCAATTACAATGAAGTGATGCAAGCTTTTGCCAATGGACACGACTCTTTGTTTGGATAGACGTAACCCTTCATAATCTATAAATAGTGCTCCAAACTCACCAATTTCATGGCATAAGTGGTGGATAAAGTGGTGCATGGCATTATAGACGTGTGCATAGATAGAGAATAAAAATATCTAGATTTCGCTACATTCATAAGTGTTAGCGAGAAAATTTATAAGTGATCTATTTCGATCACTAGATTTCTGTACATATTCGAGCTATTGTTGTGTAAGTGTAATTGTAAATCACTTATCAATAAAAATTTTTATTCTTCAATATTCGTTTGTTAGATATTCACAAAGAATATCATCCTAGAGGAGGATCTATACGAGTCGAGACCGAATTCAAAGCAGACGCAGGAATTGCGGGAATTGATGACTCCCATTAAAGAGTGGATACGGTTTGATCAACTTTAGCTTTCACTTTTATATCTTACAACTTTGCTTTGCTTTCTACCTATACTTTCTATTTCGAAGTTTATGATATGTCTATGTGTCATAATGTGTATTTCATGTTGAGTCTTTTATATTAATCAAGTTATATGCTTTTGAGTTAACTTTAAGAGTAGTTCGGGGTTAACGAGATTGTGTATAATCACTAGATCTGTGATCATAACGCTGTTTAGTGAGCTAACATTTTTGGAATGGTAACTTGCTAAATATGGCTATGTGAGAGTGACCTGTACTAAGCATAGTATTATTATCATCCAGGTTTATATAATCGTCTTAATTTGTTTACACTAGATTTAGGAAAGTCATTTTATGTGTTGCTCTACGGTGAATAATTGAATATCTTAGTGTTTAGAACCGAATATGTTAAATTAATCTAGTGAACGTAATATCTTTGATGACCGTGCATGTTTTCTTTGCTATACTTGTTCGTAGGGAATATCTATATACTTTTTATCTTCTCTAATCTTTCATACACTTTTCTATCCATCCATCATTCCAATCCTCCAAACTAAATTATCTATTTTATTTTCTTTGTTCTGTTACTCTTGTTGGTCTTTAGAACTGGTTCCTTCCATGTGAGATCGATATCTTTTAAAACTACATAGCAACTGTATACATGCAGTTATCACCATTTTTCTATTTTGATAAGTGGTATTGACAACACCTATACTTTAAAGCAAAAATCTGGTGAATAAGTTATTAAACTTATCAGTAGAAAAGTGGCGAACAAGTTTTTGGCACTGTTGCAGGGGAAGGCAAGTGCGTTCTAGGGATTAAATTACTGGAGACTACATTACGTTATTACTTTGCTTTTATTTTATTTATATATTTGTTTATTTGTTATTTTATTTTATTATATGTTATAATGTTTACTAATATACATTGGGATAAGTTTTGTGGAGATTACATTATCGATAACTTAATTGATACATGCGTAGCAGAAATTTGTCATGTTAGGTCTCATGAAGAGTCAACATCTCAATCCCTTGAAAATTTAGAATATTCCTCTGAAACTGAAAAATTTGCTAAAGAAGATTATCCTATACCACCTTCTATAGATAAACCGCCCTTAGTAGAATTGAAGCAATTGCCTATTCATTTGAAGTATACATTTTTAGGAAGCAACAATACTCTACACATTATCATTTCTATTAAGTTATCTAGTCTGCAGGAAGAAGCATTATTAGAGACAATAAAGGGTAGAATAAGAAGTATTGGATGGTAAATTTCTGATATTAGAGGGATTAGCCCTAATATAGTAATGCATTCAATTAATTTGGAGAATGAAAGTAAACCTAGAATAGAAAGGTAGAGAAGATTAAATCCTCACATAAAGGAAGTTGTTAAGAAGGAAATTATTAAGTTGCTATATGCAGGAATCATCTATACAATTTCAGATAGTGAGTGGGTCAGCCCTATTCAATGTGTTCAGATTAAAGGAGGTATCACTGTAGTTCAAAATGAAAAGGGTAACTTAGTTCCTACTAGGACAACAACTGGATGGAGAGTTTGCATATACTACAAAAAATTAAATGCAGCCACTAGGAAAGACCATTTCCCTTTACCATTTATAGACCAAATTTTAGAAAGGATATCAAGTCATGCATTTTACTGTTTTCTAGATGGATTCTTTGGATATTTTCAAATTCATATTAGGCTAAATGACTAGGACAAAACCACTTTTACATGTCCATTTGGTACATTTGCTTATAGAAGAATGCCTTTCCTGTTATGCAATGCTCCAGCCACTTTTCAAAGGTGTGTTTCTACCATTTTTAGTAAGTATGTGGAGGATATTATGGAAGTTTTCATGGATGATTTCTCTGTATACGGAGATTCTTTTGAGAAATGTCTAGAGAATTTAGATAAAGTACTTGCTAGATGTGAAGAAACTAATTTGGTGTTGAGTTGGGAGAAATGTCATTTTATGGTTAATGAAAGCATAGTATTAGGTCATAAGATAGATGAGAAAGAAATTCATGTAGATATAGCAAAAATAGAAATCATAGAGAAATTACCTCCTCCCATAAATGTTAAGGGAATAAGTTCATTTCTAGACCATGCTAGATTTTACAGAAGGTTTATTAAATATTTTTCGGTTATAGCTAAACCTTTAACTAATTTATTAGTTAAAGATGTGAAGTTCGAATTCTCTGATGACTATTGAAAAGCCTATAAAACTTTAAAACAAGTATTATTTTCGGCACCCATAATTGTTAAACCAAATTGGTCTCTGCCTTTTGAATTGATGTGTGATGCTAGTGATGTAGCTGTAGGTTAAGTATTAGGAAAAAGGTATGAAAAGACTTTGCATGCAATTTACTATGCAAGTCACACGTTATCTTCTGCATAATGCAATTACACTACCACAGAAAAAGAGATGTTAGCAATCGTATATGCATGTGACAAGTTTAGATCATATTTGATAGGGTCTAAAGTAATAGTTTATACAGATCATGTTGCTTTAAGATATTTGTTTGCTAAAAATGTTGTCAGACCTAGATTAATTAGGTGGATCCTTCTTTTACAAGAATTTAACTTAGAAATAAGGGACAAGAAAGGAAGTGAGAATACCATAGCCGATCACTTATCTCATCTAGAAGATGATAAGGGACCTATAAGTGAAACTGGTGAAATTGATGAATTTTTTCCCGATGAAAATCTAATGTTTGTTAAACTAGTCTATGGTACGCTGACTGTGCAAATTATTTGGTTATGCATACTTTACCCTCTAATTTAGATTATAATGGTAAGAAGAAATTTCTTAAAGATATTAGATCATTTATGTGGGATGATCCTTATTTGTTTAAGGTATGTACCGATAGTATTATTCGCAGATGTATAGATGATAATAGCCTTTCTTCAGTTTTAAGTCATTTCCATAATAGCATATATGGAGGACATTTAGGACCAGCAAAAACAACAGCTAAAGTCTTAGAAAGTGGATTTTATTAACTAACATTATTCAAGGATGCTAGAGATTTTGTTCAGAATTGTGATAATTGTCAGAGAATAGGAAATATAAGTCGAAGAGATGAGATGCCATTAAAAAAACATCTTAGAAGTGGAGCTTTTTGATGTTTGGGGTATAGATTTCATGGGACCATTTCCTACCTCTAATGGTAATAATGACATTTTGGTTGCAGTTGATATTATTTTTCAAAATGGGTTGAAGCTAGAGCATATAGTAAGAATGATGCTAGAGTAGTTGCTAAGTTTCTTAAGCAATTATTTAGTAGATTTGGAGTTCCTAGGACCATAATTAGCAATGGTGGTTCAAATTTCATCAATAAGACTTTTGAAAGCCTGATGCATAAGTATGGAGTACATCATAAGGTTGCTACTCCATATCACCCTCAAACTAGTGGTTAAGTAGAAATCTTTAATTGAGAAATTAAGTGGATTCTCGAAAAGACAGTCTCGAATTCTAGGAAGGATTGGTCTACTAAGTTAAATGATGCATTATGGGCTTACAGAACAGTTTTTAAGACACCTATTGGTATGACTCCCTATAAATCGTTTACGGAAAGGCTTTTCATTTACCACTAGAATTAGAGCATAAAGCTTTATGAGCTTTGAAGAATTTGAATATGGATTTACACAAAGCTAGAGATAGAAGAAAGTTGGATTTAATTGCATTAGAAGAACTACATTTGTTATAATAGGAAAATGCAAAAATCTACAAAGAGAAAAAAAAAACTATGGCATGATGAAAAAATACAAGAAAAGAAATTTAAGGTCGGAGATAGAGTTCTACTATATAATTCCAGGCTTCGTTTCTTCCATGGAAAACTCAAATCTCGTTAGAAAGGAACCTATGAAGTTATTCACGTGTTTGATAATGGAGCTTTGGAATTGAAATCCAAACATGGAGAAGTATTCCGAGCCAGTGGTCAACGATACAAACATTATCTTGAAAATAAATTTGAACAACAAGACATTGATGTTCAATTGTTATCTTCACCATGATTATTCAAGGTATAATAGTAAATATTTATCGTTTGTAGTTAACAATGTTTGTTTGTGTTTGTGTTTCTAAGTTTTTATAGGTACGAGTCTAAAATTGAAGAAATTTGAAGAAATAAAGAACATCGTGACCACGACATAATTCTCGCTCGTGATTATTGGATATCAAAACTTTCTATTTCTATCGTGAGGAAAATCACGATCACAACTAGCCTTCGTGATCACGACACGTGCAAATTCTAACTTTTACAGATCACGATCTGAAACCTGACAGATGGCTAAAACTGCCATTAGCGTCTAGTTTTGAGCTTAAACGGCTATATTGTTAATTATAACCAATTAGAGACCCCTTAAACCTCTATAAATAGGTCTTAAGTTGAACCCTAGCCACCATAACCTTCAAAAAGCTTGCAAATCTCTGAAATTTCTTCATCTTCAATCTTCAACATTCAACCTTTTCTTCTTAAACTTTACACTTCAAAACAATCAAGATGCCTTTAAAGAAATATGCAAATAGAAGAGAAAACCAAACATACCAAGAGGAGTATGATTGTCCTTTCCCTTTAAGGATAAGAGAAGAAGGAAAACGCTTTCAAAAGCTTAACAAATTGGATATCACCGGGATGATATTCCTAGATTTGTTCTTCTTGGAAACATTAATCTCCGTAGAGAGATGGAGGTTTATCTTTCAGCTCTTGGACTCACAAAGTTTGTGGATTTGTGTTTTCCACAAAATCGAGATTGGATTCTCGAATGTCTTGTAACATTCGATTATGAAGATGCAAAGAAAAGGGCGATTCAATTTCTTAATCAAGGACAATATTACACCGTCACAAGAGAGATGATGGGTGAATGGTTCAGATTCGAGATAGTTAATTCATCGAGCATGACAGATACTTTTCAACCAAATTGAGCTTGGGGAGAATTATCAAGTAACAGAGTCTTCAATCCCAAAAATTCTCCTAATAAACTTATTAAGGATGAGTGCATTCTTCTTCTCCACAAATACCTTTCCACTTTGGTATTTTATCGAGTAGAGAATACCAAAGTCCAAAAGAAAGATTTGTTTGTTCTTTCTTATGCTTCGATGAAACAAAAAATGGAATTTGTGTATGATGAAGAAGAATTCTACAAGCATGAGGAACAAGATTAGAGCGGTTGAAATTATCATCGCTATTATCTTGGGTGCAAGAGGTGAACTCCCCTATGTCCAATAACCGGGTGAGTATTTTCGCTATATGGATGGGACTTATTTAAAGAATACCGGACTTCTTCAAGAGAATGATGGTGTATATTCTTTCTACTCCTACTCCAACCGCACCAAGAAGCTCAATTTGGCTCATGAAGATTCCTTTGGACCATCTAATCCAACTGTTACTCATCGACATAGAAAAGCTCCAATGCTTGAAGTAGAAAGCTCCGGAAGAATGGAAGGTGATCATGCAACAAAAATTAGACAATTGCCAAGCGAAACTTGGAGTAATGAAAAGAGACATGAAGATTCTTAAGAAGAATAATAAATCGATGCTTCGAAAATTATTATCCTTCTTTCGAAAATAAAATTGTCAATTTACTCCTAGTCCCCCGGATTCTCCTTCTTAATAGAACTGGTTTTCTCTTTTCTTTACTTTTCTTTTTCATATTTTTAGACTAGTTGTTTGTGTAGATTTTCAATTGAATAAAGTCTTCCACAATGAGGACATTGTATTCTTTATTATGTGGGGGGGGGGAATTGTAAGTCCCGAAAATCCAAAAAATTATTAAATAAAATGAAAAACCGAAGAATTTGAAAATTTTTCTTGATTTATTGTTATTTATACATTGTCCATACCTATACTATACTAACATATTGTCCAAGGTTATTGTGAGTGTTAGGTATTTCAAGTTTGATGTTAGTGCATATTTCAAACAAAAAGTTTCGAATATACCACACGGTTGAAAGTGTAAGCGTTTTTAGCACAACATTTATCAATTTGGCAAGGATGAGTGGTGAGTAACATTCAAAAGCAACATTCTAAGTAAGTTTCAATATATATTTCAATGCAACACTAATTAGTAAAGTTATATAGTTTTAGTTTAATACAACTGATAAGTTTTAGTGGAGTAATATCTAGTAGTGTTCGTACTATGAGTTTTATATGCTATTCTCGAATACGTCCTATAAGTATTGAGTGTGTTTAAAGTGTTGGGAAACTATAGCCATAATACTTTGAAATTGATCAATAAAGGATGAGGGCATTAAGAGTGAAAAATCAAAAGAAAGAGAGGATAACCCATGAGTTATGCAAAAGGTGAGGAATGGTACGGAATAGAAACTGCAACCATTCATTGAGTGAAAAAAAAAGAAAAGTAGCATAGCACGAAAAATGGGTGCAAAGTACAAAGTACTTCAAAAACATAGGCTTAAAAGAAAAAAAAAGAGAAAGTGGTATGGAGCATAAAATGCAACCACTAAGAGTGCTTTTAGCATCCTAGGTTACCTAAAAATGCCTTGAGATCAAAATTTCCAAAGTGTGCTCCTTTTGTCCTTTATACCTTATACTATGCTTGAGAGAAGGTAATATTCGAGTAAGCATATAACACTAATATGAAGACGCAATTCGGTTGACTCTCCATTAAGAGCAACGGTATGCAATAAAACTATATAAATTGCATATTACTAATTTGTGGGAAATTTCGAAGACTTTACTTGAATCTTATGCAATGTGGAATGTGGTACTCACTACAATTATCTTTCGCCAAATAAGGTACGAACTTGAATACTATTCTTTACAATTCTGTTGTTTACCTTGAGGACAATGCAAAAAGTTAAGTGTGGGGGTGTGATAAGTGTATAATTACACTTATTATCATGATAATTTTACACATTAAATGCTATGGTTTAAGTCATTTTTATACTTCATATAATAGATTTCACGTGGTATGTGGTTGTTTTTGACGCAAATGCTGGTACTAGGTAAATCTTGGAAGTAAAATGATTAAAGTTGGAAATCTATGAAAAAAGAGTGAAAAAGGTGCAAAAAGATGTGTGGAACTTAAGGATTTGGCTTAAGATCGAAGCTATCGAAAGATCGGTAAAGTTACAAGAAGGATTCTGAAGAAAAAACACAATTCACGGTTGTGACAAACAGTCACGGTCATGACTTAGTATTCTTCAGAACAGAAATTTGCCAACAAAGTATTCACTATCGTGACATGTACTTCGCGATCGCGACATTGACTTTTTTTTATCAACTCTTCTCAACTACCAATCGCCAGATTAGAAAGATCAACCACCATCAACTACCAAATGAAAAGACACCTTTTGAAAGTCATCCATTCATGAAAAGGTGCCTTTCCATTTTGGATAAGGATAAAGCTTCTCATCCAATTACAATGAAGTGATGCAATTTTCGCCAATGGACATGACTCTTCGTTTGGATAGATGCAACCCTTCATACTCTATAAATAGGGCTCCAAACTCACCAATTTCAGGGCACAAGTCATGGATAAAGTGGTGCATGGCATGGTAGATGTATGTGCATAGATAGAGAATAAAAATATCTAGATTTTTCTACATTTGTAAGTGTTAGCGAGAAAATGTATAAGTGATTCGAACCCTATTTTGATCACTAGATTTCTCTACATATTCGAGCGATTGTTGTATAAGTGTAATTGCAAATCACTTGTCAATAAAAGTTTTCGTTCTTCAATATTCGTTTGTTCGATATTCACAAAGAATAGCATCCTAGTGGAAGATCTGTACGAGTCAAGAAAGCATTCAAAGCAGATGCAGGAATTGTGGGAATTGACGACTCCCATTAAAGAGTGAATACGGTTTGATTAACTTTAGCTTTCACTTGCATACCTTACAACTTTGCTTTACTTTCTACCTATACTTTCTTTTTCGAAGTTTATAATATGTCTATGTGTCATAATGTGTATTTCGTGTTGAGTCTTTTATATTAATCAGATTATATACTTTTGAGTTAACTTTAAGAGTAGTTTTAAGGTTAACGAGATTGTGTATAATCACTGGATCTGTGGTTATAACGTTGTTTAGCGATCCAACATTTTTGGAATGGTAACTTGCTAAATATGGCTATGTGAGAGCAACCTGTACTAAGCATAGTAATATTATCATCCTGGTTTATATAATAGTCTTAATTCGTTTGCACTAGATTTAGAAAAGTCATTTCATGTGTTGCTCTACGGTGAATAATTGAATATGTGAGTGTTTAGAAACTGAATCTGTTAAATTAATCTAATGAACGTAATATCTTTGATGACCTTGCATATTTTCTTTGCTATACTTGTTCGTAGGGTATATACTTTTTATCTTCTCTAATTTTTCATACATTTGTCTATCCATCAATCATTCCAATCCTCCAAACTAAATTATCTATTTTATTTTCTTTGTTCCGTTACTCTTGTTGGTCTTTAGAACTGGTTCCTTCCCTGTGGGATCGATATCTTTTAAAACTACATCGCAACTGTATACTTGCAGTTATCATCATTTTCTATTTTGATAAGTGGTATTTACAACACCTATACTTTAAAGCAAAAATCTCGCGAATAGTTATTAAACTTAATAGTAGAAAAGTGGCGAACAGTCACATGTGCTAAAAACATTATGTATATGCTTATGAGAATGCGTGATGTCATTGATAGAGTATCAAGCAAGTAAACAAAGTTCAATTTATTCAAAAATAATTTAAAAGCCTCGTGGGCAAAGTAGTTAAAAGCTAATTTATTACATCATCAAGTATGGGTTATTCTAGCGCCCCATAGATGTGACCATGGATTCAAAATTCTCCATTCTATTCGCCTTTTCAAACACTTCTTGATAGCTCAAAAAGATATCTGACCCAAACTTGTTCCTTTATGATGGCAGTGCACCGTCTAGAAGTTTGGTTATCATTTATGGTAGAGTTAAGCGAGCCCGAAGCCTGACCCGTGTGGCTATCCAACGCATATAGTAGGATTTGAAGCTCTCACCCTACTCTTGCCTTATAGCCTCCAGATGTTGCATCGTGGTTTCCATCTGAGTGTTGAAACCATAATGTCCCATCATAGCTTGAGCAAGGTGTGAGCACGGGATTTTTATGCCCTACTCACGAGTTCGATGATGAAACTGTAATACATTTTCCTTTGCTAGTCTTCTACTTTGACAGGGTCTCGGAGGTCCTCGGGAGGAGCATTCCTCGTTTCTTACAAACCTTAAATATTTTCTAGGTCACCTCATCAATAAACAAGTCCAATTTGAACCAAAATCA
>CATIWQ010110439.1:0-49059 GCA_949673415.1 Euphorbia schlechtendalii
CACCATAGCACAAATTTAAATGCCTTCAGGACCTAAACTAATAGAGTGCACATTTGGTAGCTGCTTTACTAAAGCTAAATTGTTATTCTTCCCTTTTCTTTTAAGGCTTGCTTTTCTCTCTTTTTAGTGGATTCTTAACAATGACATTTCACACAATAAATTGAATAGTTGAATTACTAACTAAAATCAGATACGTTCAGTTTACATTACACTCGATATCATAATTATATTATCACTAATTGTGGCCTAAAGCTACAAATTTGGCCAATTTTAAGCTATTAAACTCATCAATAAGCAATCCTAATGTCCCATTCAAAAGGAGCTTCATAATGACCTCGAAACTGAGTGTAAACTTACAACTGTGTTAAACTGAAACCGAACCCAACTGAATTACAAAAGATTGAGCAAAGAAATCCAGAATGATCTATCAAAAAGGCCTAAAGTTACAATCTTGGCAGTTAAACAACAAAATTCATCAATTACACAAACCCAAAGTCCCAATTCATCCGTTTCATATTCCTTGTAACAACAACAAATTGGGAAATTTTTTGACCTAAAGTTACAATCTTGGCCAAAATAAACAACAACAAAAACCCAAATCCCCAATTAGTCAGCATCATAATTCCTTCTAACAAGAACAAAGTAACCCAAAACAGCACAAACAGCAGCAACCACATTCCCTTCTTTCAACAAAATCTTAAAAATAAACCCAACAATTTCTCTAGTAATCTTTCTTCCTTCAACCACCAAAGTCCTTCTAGGTTTTCCAAAAAAAGCCAACAAAACCACAATTGTAATCCAAATAACTAAAGTGGCAGGCACAGCAACAGCAAGAGCTGCAACCATTGAAAGCAGACCAAAAACTGCCCCTAACAGAACTGATGCATACAAAGCAGGCCAACCAAATGAAGAAGAAACAATCACTTGGGATTGGGTTTGTTCTTTGTACCAAGCAAGTATGTATTTAAGAAAATTCCATGAAAATGATAAAAGGGTTGCATAAACTAACACAAAAAGACATACCCAAGTCCTTCTTTTGCTCATAACTGCCAACACAAATTGGTATGTTGATGATGTCTGCTGCAACTGTGATGTTGGAGACTCAGTTTCTTGTTTTTCCATAATTAGAACCTAAAACCCCTTTGAAAATAATAAAATAAAGTTTTGATTTTTTAACCTTTGATCTGTTTCTAAGAGACTCCCTCTTTAAAACCCTTGAGAAAATTATACTAAAGTTTTGATTTTTCTCTCTTCACCCTTGGATTTTTTTCCCCAAAAATATCCAATCTTTACCCCCCTTATACCTTAATAATCTTCTCTTACACTGAAAATAAAAACCCTATTGAAAAAAATTTATTTTTTTCCTTCTACCTTGGATTTATCTCTGAAAAACCTATCTTTGCCTCTCAAACTCTTGAGTTTGGTAAAAAAAATTTCTGGGTCAGAGTCCATAGATGAGAAAGATGAGAGGGGCAGCAGACATCATAATTGCTCCTATTCTCAAAGCCACTTGCAGTTAAAGATTGTAAACACGTGTTGTAGCTTTTGGTGTTTGGTTTAGCACTTGGAAGTCATATGATTGGTTCGTGCAGTGCACGCATCATAAACTGCGTGAGGGTTTAATTGCCTTGTTACGTTGATGTTGTCCAAGAAAGAGTGTTGTCTTAGCCGAGAGAGACCAGATATGCAATATTTGGGGCTTTAAAAGCAAATTTTGGGACGTTAGGGGTCAAAAGAATAATATTTGAGCAATTGGGTGATTTTCATTTTTGGTTGGTATTTAATTGCCTTTTTTGCCCACTATTTGAAGCTTTTAGGTTTCTTGATTTGGCTGCCATGTTCCTATATGGCTTAAAGAATCTTCAAAGATCCAAATTTTTATTGAAATCTAACTAATTTCGTCTTTTTCTTCTTGTTTTTTCATTTGGGCCTTGACAAAATTTGGTACTTCCCATGTTATTATTATAGGCTTAAATTTGGATTTTCCCATAATAATCTAGTTACACAATCTATGAATTAAATACGATTGTATTGTTAGTTAATGCAATTAAAACATAATTTCTTTTCTATATCTAACTTGGAATATCAAAGGCTATAAAACTGTGTAGAAGTAGCCCGTTGGATGGTTTAGCAGGGTTTTGTCGGATTTTTCTAAAATTATAGATCGAAATCCAGTTCGATTCACATTTTAGAATTTCGAGATCAAGCAAAGCCTATACAAGGATAAACTTTGGTTATATGTATAAATTTTGTTTATGGTTATAAGTTACTTTCTTCACTTTAATTTTTATATGTGTAGAGACTTGTTGGATGGGTTAACCGGTTCACATTCTAGAATTTCGAGATCAAGAAGAACTTGCAAAGGATAAATTTCAGTTGTGTGTATAAATTTTATCTATGATTATTAGTTACTTTCTTCACTTTAATTATTAAAAGAAAATTAGCACTTATTCTAATTAATGTTAAAAATTTAATAAACAAAATATATAAAAAAACATTAAATATAATAAATAAAAATATGATTCGTTAAACAGAACTCATTTATCACTGAAAAAAAATCAACTCCAATACACTAAATTTCATGATACAGGGAAATCTAGCTCATAATATTTTTTATAAAAATTAGTGTTCAAGCTCGATCCGGGGAAAATGAGCCATGATCAAAGTATGTGTAGAGGTACATGGCATTTTACCTAGCAATTGTAGTTGCTGAAGATTTTAAAACAATCTAATATTTGAAAATCTTATGACCCTAATAACCTCTCATATAATACAGCCAGAAGGTAGAAGGAGCTTTCAATCTTGTAATAAGTATATGCCAACTAATTTTGACATATTTATTGAATTCCAGAATAACATTGAATATCCTCAATTCGCCAAAAGAATATTTCAAGACTAATTAACCATCTTAATATTGGGAAATTATATAATGGATTACAAGCATAATTCTCTAAAGAAAAAAGTCCAATGCAAATAATGATTGGAAAATTCATTTTTCTCTGTATAATTGGCCACATGTTTCACAAAGCAAGAACATTTGTGCACTGAATTGTTCTCTTTATCTTGAATTACAATTATGTAGTTATGAAAGAACAAATAGTGATAAGATATACAACAACAATCTCCATTGATCATTAGCTTCATCAATTTTTCACTTAAGCCGAATCTCGAGTTTGAATTTAATTCAAATTGAAGGAGGCACCGCTACATCGATCATGCCGAAATAACCTTAAACCGAATAACAAAATATACTTGCACACTTGATCTCAAATTCGATTCCTTACGCATCGAACCGAATAATGGGACCCGATTTCTAATCGTACTTTTCTCTCCAAGTATAAACAAGAAAGAAAACCCAAGAGAGAGCCAACATTAGATCACCAATCATTTGCTTAGGCCAATGCCAAGCCAAATCTTCAAGCTTTCTCTCAAAGTAAACTCTCCAAATAGCCATTGCTAGATGGAGAAGCATACATCCTTTAGCAAAAAAGCTCTGGAATTCTCTGTCTTTTACAAATGCCACCATGAGCACTAAAAAACCAATTACAAACAGAAGCAGGCCAGCAAAAGAATAGGAGATTTGAATCAATAGTTGATCGTGCGGCGTTGAGCCTAATAGCTTTTGAGCTGTTTCTGTTCCGTGGCCAAGAACTGAAATTTCCTTGAGATAGAACATTATTGAAGACCCACATGTGATTGCAACAGCAGAATGTAGAATGCAGATCATAAAGAACATTGAGGAAGCCATTGATGCAAAATCCAAGCTTCAATTGGACAGTACCGAAAGCAAAGATAAACCCATTTTGTGGAGCTTTAATGAAAGATCAACAAGAAAGGCCATTTTGGGATTTGTCATCAATAGGTCAATGTGTGCCTAGAATTGAAGTAAATATAAATAACCCAGATGAAATTTGATTGAGAATAAACCATTTTTTATGAATTTGAGGCAAAATGGGACAATCAAAGAAAACCCATTTCAATCTATGCCGACAATAAACCCAGTTGAAAGAGGGAAATAACTGACCCAATGAAATTGTATTCCGATTCAGAGGAGACTGTAGAATTGAATTGGATTTATAATGCAAGAAACTGATCTGAGATTGAGAGTTTCAATGTGGGCAATGAGAGAATGTGATCTAAGGCGGGTGGGTTACTTATTTTGAGATGTGTGCTTTGGCAAAAGGGTTTACCGCCTTTGTCACTGGTTTTGTCGGCTTGTTATGTACCAAAGGACCACTGGAAAACGATATTCACACTCCTTGGACTTGATAATTTTTGCGAAAATTGGTAGCAATTTCTAGATTGATAATGAAGTAAATTCTTTAGTAAAATACTATGGGTGCTAGTTGGTGATCGAGTCGCCTGTTAATAAAACTTTGTTCTCCACGTTAATTTAATTAAATTGAATTGAATTTATTTCAATATGAGATTATGATTATATACATAGCTTAATTTAGTTGTATTGTAATCCAAAAGTTTAAGACCTAACTAATACTTGCCATCCCATTTTATAATTGTCATTTCTTATATTAAGGGATTCTTTCCCTCTTTCTTCCAATCTATCCATTGATAACAGGCAATTTATGCCCTGTATTTAAGAAATTTATTTCATTTGTATTTCAATTTTATCCATAATAATACCAATGATTTTTTACTATGTTTGATAGATTTATTTTATCTTTCTTTCATTTCTATCCATATACAATAAAGAGTAATTAAGATGTAATAGAATTCTATAAATATTAAGGGTCAGTTTGATTATACTTTTTTTAATATGCTTTTCAAAAAATACTGAATTTCTAAGCTTTTTCTATAAGCAATAAAATTGTTTTTGGAAAAAACAAATCAGATAGTTTATAATTATATAGTATAAAAGATCAAATTATGTTATTGAAAATTAAAATAAGTAATTCAATAAAATGTTTGTAAGAGCAGTTTATTAGAACATCACCTTGAAAGTAATACCAAACATTCCCTAAAGATATTAAAAGTGGGTTCGAGAGGGGGACGTTTGTTTATAAATTAATCTTTGGGATGAATACAAAATGTTGATTTTATTTTATGAAAAAACTCTAAAAGGAGTAATAAAATGGAATGGAGGTGATAACATTTCACCGGTCTAGATTTCGAACTACATTGTGCAAAGAAAAATGGATTCATTCACCTCTTTTTACCTATGATGTACAAAAAAATATTGGACAATATAACATACAGATATTAAAATATCTCATTACCAAAATTTATTAAATATTTTAGTTTCTTGTATGGATTCATCTATCTATTTGCAATCCAAATATGGTTTCATCATATATGTTCAGATAATATATCTTTTAAGTTGAATAATGCATTTTTCTAGAAAGAAAGAAGCTTTATTTATGTACAAATATTTTTAGTTATCATATAATCAGTGACAGCTAAATTTAGGCATTTATATTAAAATTAGAGCATAAGCCACGTTCTTAATATTTTATATTATCCAAGAACTTTAGGGTTCCTTTCTTTTCCACCACTCAAATAATGAATGGCCTCCACATAAAAATGAATGCCATAATTACAAAATTGGTAGTGGAGTTAACACTTCCGAAAATTCTCTCTAAAGTCTAACAAAAAAAATCTAAATCTAAGTAAAAATTGTAAATATATATGTGAGTCGGGCTCGATAAGATGTTAATCCTAAGTTTACATGTAAACAAAGACTTCTAATCTAATGCAATGAAATTTTGTATATTCTAAATTTATATTAAATGGTGTAAGGTGTGGTAACTTTATTTTTAATAAAGTACACTTTGATTTGCTTCTTATATTGTATCAATTTCACGTCATTTATCTAATGATGATAGGTGTCAAAAGTAATGGTAATTTTGTTTTTAACAAAGTTACCATGAAATTTATTACAATTTGTCTTATAAAATATGACCTTATTTTGTTGTAGTTTTGTAATTCACTCCAACAAATCATTACCTCTTTCACTATCTTGATGCAATTTCTATGCATATACACACAAGAAATGTAAAATGTAATTTACTCCCTCATTTTTTAAGTAAGTGTCACTTTAAGGTTGTTTGCCAAAACCAACGTCACATTAATTAAGATAACAAAAATACTTATTTATCCCTTGAAAGTTGATTAGATACTTTATTCTTTTTATCATTTTCAATGTGCATTAAATAAGGGTAAAATGGACAAAAATTGCATTAAAATCCTAAAACAACACTTATTTAAAAAAATTTCAAAGATCCTAGAAAGACACTTATTAAAAAAGTGAGTGGTATTGTAAACAAATAAAATTTTTTGAAGAAGTCAGATATTTGATATTAATCTTCCAGATTTTTATGAATTATTTTTGTTAGTAAATGAATTAAAAACCATTAATTGAAAAGGTCAAAATTATAATTTTTTGTTAGTCTAAAACGTACCATATAAGTCTTGTATACTATGGCCTGCACTGTTTCATTTTTGCCCCTTGTTTTTTTTTGTTATTGCTTATTACTTTTATATATATAGATTATCTAAAAGCAATTACTTGAAAATCCTAATTAAATACTTGAAGTTGTTGTATGATGTCTACAAGGAAAATATACAAGTTCTTGAAGTTCTCAAAATATTTGAGATTTTTAAACGATAGATTTTAATTGTTTTAAATAAAAACTATAAGCAATATAAAATTAAATAGCTACCAACCAGTAATAGCATAAACAAATAGTTACGTTTAACCAACAGTGGCTTCATCCCTAGAAATCAATTACTCTTAAATATTTTTGTATAATAAATAATTAAGTTTTGTTAATTATAATTAATATTTTTTCTTGAATTTGGACTGCTCTAATGAGCAAAACCAAACTATATATTATGTGAAATTATAAAATAATATTAAAAAGGAAAGTTTTGAATTTTTTTAATTGACTGGATTTAAGACTTATCAAAATTTTAAATAAAATACTTAAAATTGAATTCTATATTGATTTTGATCTTTTGTTTTATAACAGTGAAAGAGACAGTGACTTACAAATCTTAGATTTCCTTCCAATTAAAACCTGCAATTAAATAACCAGTTGCCGTCTCTGTATCCCATTCATTAACTAAGACAGTACGAGTTAAATTTCATTTTATTTTTATCTTCTCTATCCTATTTTTTTTTTTAAAAAATTTCAATAAATGTGAAACTTGGCCCTTTCTGGAAAAAAATCTAAATTCTCCAAAATGATGTTTCCTTCCATGTCTCTTTATTTATTATTCGATACGTGATTCATTTTCATAAGAGAGAAAATAAAAATAGGAAAGAAAAAATGGAAAAAATATAAAATAAATTAATAATTAAACATGTCAAATAATGGATGAGAAACATGAAAGAGGATACCATTTTAGGAATAGTAGATTTTTTTTTTATGTTTCTGAATGGTGGATAAAGAAAGAAATAGAGTAATGAGGATAAGGTGATTCGATTCAGCAATTAAATAATTTTATATATGGAAAGAATATCACAACAAATCAACTATCTCTTTTATAAACACGTAATTATTGTATACCCGTTAAAATTTCAACTTAATATTGTTTAGAAATTCCTCGAAAAAATTGTATAGAAATATTCTACAAAATAATTAATTTTGTAATAGTTAATTCTAAATTGAAGCTGCAATGTGGACCCAAATTCACTAGCAACTTCTTAATTTCGTCATATACATCTACCCACAGTAATGCATAATTATGTTCATTTATCATTGAACCATACTAAGTTAATAACACATGGAAACATACATGGTTTCATAACTTTGGGAGGAAATGGTAGGTGAAATTAAACAGTTAATAACTTAATAGGTTACTTTTAAAGTCTTAATAATTTAATTTTTCATAGTATTATATATATTATATTTTTAAAAATAATAAACTGACCTAAACAAATTAAAAACTTTCAGAAATTGATTAAAATATTTATGCTCTAATAACTTAGATAAAAAAAAGTTGTTTAAACATTTTTAGGTGAACTATCTCCAACTAATTTTTTCTTATAAACTAAGTTTTAAACTTGAAATTGAAATAATAACCAATATCTTAGTTCAATGGTTGAGACTATAATTATGATATAGATCTAAAAGTGTCGTGAGATTCGAGTAATATTCAAAATGAGGTGAATATTTCTTAATTTATATAATATATTAGCAGTTGCCTAATTTTTTAAAAAAAGTTGTAATAAAAATAACTTAAATTATTATGTAATATCAAAATCAATTAATAATTATAGATTGGTTAGTAAAATGGTTAACTTAAATATTATATCTCACACACACATATATATGCATGATTTTTTTTATTAAAGCAAATATACTACTTAACAACTTAATTAAAAATATTCTAAAAAGTGTTGTTAGTTTTAGTATTTATGATTAGACATATTCGTCGGTCAGGCGGGCCGGGTCGGGTTTGGCGGGCTTTTTACAAAAAAGGTTAACCCAAGCCCGGCCCAAGCCCATAGTTTAGAACTTCGGGCTCGGGCCGGGTTAACAAGGTCATTCCCAAGCCTGGCCCAAGTCCATGAATATTTTATTTGTTATTAATTTTTTTATTAAATTAATAAAAAAAATATAAAAAAAGTTAAAATATGTTTAAATTTTAAATATAATTGCATTGCTTACTTAAAATCTTTAATATTTAGTAACATTTATTGTAACAAAGTATAAAAATTTAATAGGATAAAATATAAAATCTTAAAATAATAACAAATTTAATGTATAAATATACAATGAATATATAAAATTATTCGTCGGGTCAGGCTCGGGTATTTATATGAAAACCAAACCCGGCCCATAAATTTTCGAGCTTTGACGGGCTCGGGCTCGGACCGAGCTTCTTAAAAAAATACGTGTCAAAATCCGGTCCATGGAAGCGGGCTCAGACCGGGCCTGATCCGCGATCAGGTCTATTTATGATTGTGAAAAGTTTAAACTAAATTTGTGGTTACTAGTAATTTCCTGTGGTAGCGTTAGCTGTTGACTAATTTGAATTCGGGATAATAGCTTTCTGTATTACTACAAGTACAATATTAAGTCACCACCCAATGATGTCGTTGTACCACTTAAACACAATGCCATTTTTTCTTTTAATAATTTAACATCCATAATGCTACTTATTTTTTCTTATAAACACACAGAAAAATAAAATTGGGAAACGATGCACAGAAGCACAGATATAGACATCAAAAGTCAAAAGATTTTTCTAAAAAACATTACAAATGATCATAATTTACCATTTACAATAATTCTAATCTGAAAAAATCAATAATGCTCTTATCACTACCAATTATTTTTTAGAAAAAGATATCGGAAATGTAAAAAAGCATTAAATAATAAAAATGTGGGTGCAACATCTAAAAAGCAGATTTTCATGTTATTTCTCAGTGATGCATTCAAATGCATAAATTTCTTTTTTTCTTCGGGGAGATGCGAAATATGATGTCCTCCTTTAATATTTTTCTAATATATTTCATTCAATTTATTACGCATTACATATTCTACTATGCTATCCTCATGTTTTCAATTTCTATCTCGTAATGTGTCAAAAAAATTAAATGTAAAACAATGAAACAAACATCATTTTTTAATCGCAATATTTATCTTATTCGGTAATTAATTTCAATGAATCCAGAGTTTAAAGTTCAATCAATTACCTACTTACACTTAATGCTAAAAAGTTTACTTAAACTTATAGCTTACTTGGATGCTAAATTTATGTAAAATGACTCAAATTTGAATGAGACGTGAGAAATTTTACTTTTGTAGTAAAAATTATTGTTGACAACAAATATGTAGTAACAAAAAATGATAACAAGCTATACAATTAAACTACAACTACTAAATTAAATGGATTATAAAATACGAATAAAATATCTCAATGAGATCATTTGTATTTTATAGAAAAAACTACCCAAGTATAATTTAAACAAGTAATGTTTTATCATTGATTTCAATCCAAAAACTTATTGACCGATATTATTTTCTATTTAATGATTGAAAAATTAATTATCAATAATTAATAATAAAACTTATTTATCAATTTTAACTACTATATTAATTTCAACTCAATTAATAAATTTTCAAAAATTTCGTGAAAACAATGAATTAATTAATAAGAAAATCAGAGTATATTAATTATTTATCAAGAAAAATAGTTTGTAAAATAGGAAAAAGAGAAAACATACGTGTCTAGATCAAAACCGTTAAAAATAGCAATCAAGAAGATCCAAACAAACAGAACTCAATAAGAATGCCTTCAGAAAATCTTTGAACCCAAAACCGGCTTTCAAGTGCCTCAGCTGTGTCTTTCACCATTTCTACGACTTCACATATTAGGAAAGACAAATCTGCTTCCCTTTTTAAGATTCCAATTTTCATTTAATCTGAATGGGTTTTTTCAATCCTTTTGACCCAGTTTCAGCCGGCTTAAGCCAGCCGTCTATATTTTACATCCACATGGAGGTTCCTGTTTAATTTCCGTGTTGTTGGGTTTGCGCGTTGAACAGTCAATTGCAATCTATACCAACAAAATATTCTCTTCTCAATTTCCTGGTAATCAGTTTTAGCTTTTTCGTTTATTGTAAACCCCAATATCGATTGATTGATATAGCAATGGGTTGTTTTGGATCTTTTTATTGTGATTTTGATTAGTGTTAGCTCACTTGTTGCTTAACGGTAAGAGGAGACTTTGAATTTTTGGTAACTTGAGTCAATCGTTTGAATATAGTTTCATTCAAGGGTCTTCTTTTTGGATTTATATGATTCAGATGTATATAAATAAATATCCAGGATTGGGGTTCTGAGTCAATACTTTGATTAAAGGTGGATTCAAGGGTCTCCTTTTCGGATTACTTTTATCAATTGGGTTCTTTACAATACAATTTATTTCAGATCAGCCGACGAAAATGGTGGTTGGGGAATTCTGAATTCTTCAGCTTTTGTTTGGTTAATTTGATAGGGAATCAGAAGACTTGGGTAATTGTAAAATGGGTTGCATTTCTTCAAAGGAGAGTAGGCTAAGAAGTCCAAGAGAGAGACTGCCTCGAAAAGGGTCAATAGATAGGCGTGTTGCTCATGTCAATTCGTCGAGAAGAGACGATGGGATTCGATCGAAGTCCAAATCGTACAGTGGAGATGTGAAGGTTATGTTAATAAACAAGACATCCGGCGATTCTAACGAGTTATATGATGACCAGATTGGGACTAACAAACAAATAGAGAATCTGACCGAGGATAGGAAGCAATTCGAGAAAAAGGAGGTAGAGAATCGGGAAAAAAATCTAAACCAGATCGAGGAAAAGAAGAAAGAGAAGGTTGATGGTTTAAATGGTAGGCATCCAGGCTGGGGAAAAGTTTCAAACAGTTTGCAGGCAGAACAAGTTGCAGCTGGTTGGCCATCTTGGCTTGCTTCTGTTGCACCCGAAGCTATCAAAGGATGGGCGCCTCGTCGCGCCAACACTTTCGAGAAGTTGGATCGAGTATGTTTTCTGTATAACTCTTTGTTTTGTCCATAAATCACTAATTTAGGGCCTGTTTGGGATTGCTGTCGCAGCTGCGGTCTTGAAAAGCTCCACTCTCAAACTTTTTCACATTTTGGCTCTGGACAAAAGATTTTGACTTTTAATGCTAGTTAGGATTTGTTTGCTATTTATTTCTGGAGCTTTTCCTAGAAAGCTTGAAAACGGAGCTTTTCAGGTCAAAGCAATATTAAACTGGCCCATAATCTATGTTGTTCGGTTTTTTGCGAGAATGGTTTGACCTATCAACTTGATCTGAAGACTTGATTTCAATATTCCTTACTTTGGCAACATAGGCATTTTTATCCCTATTGAGATAATTTTTTGGAGTCAGAGTATCTTCTAGAGTTGAATAACATCCGGTTTTTGATATGCATTTTTTCACACATTGATACGATGTTTCTACGTTTGCAGATTGGTCAAGGAACTTATAGCAATGTCTACAAAGCCCGTGACCTCACAAACGATAAACTCGTTGCGATTAAGAAGGTCAGGTTTGATAGTAACGACATAGAGAGTGTCAAATTCATGACTCGAGAAATTCAAATCCTACGAAGGTTGGATCATCCGAACGTGATTAAATTGGAAGGCATAATAACATCTCAATCATCTTCAAGTTTGTACCTTGTCTTCGAGTACATGGAGCATGACCTTACTGGACTTATCTCACTTCCAAGAAACAAGTTCACAGAACCACAGGTAACCTATTAATCAGTTTCGACTTCGGTTCAGTCTATAATTCATTCTTCTTTTTTGTCAGATAAAATGCTATATGCAGCAACTTTTCAGTGGACTCGATCATTGCCATAGTCGCGGCGTTCTTCATCGCGATATTAAGGGCTCTAATCTCCTTGTTGACGAGAACGGCGTCTTGAAAATCGCAGATTTCGGGTTAGCGAGCTTCTTTGACCCTAAAAGCAGTGACCAGTTGACTAGCCGCGTAGTGACTCTTTGGTATAGAGCTCCAGAGCTTTTACTCGGATCCTCTCGATATGGGGTTGCGGTAGATTTATGGAGCACTGGTTGCATTCTCGGGGAAATGTACACCAGAAAACCGGTTCTTCCTGGGAGAACCGAGGTAATGACTAATTTGTGATTAACATATGTTTCGGGGAAAATAAAGTTATAATCTTTGTTAAAATTCGGAATTCTGTGGGGTTGTAGGTTGAGCAATTGCATAAGATTTTCAAGCTTTGTGGCTCACCTGCCGAAGATTATTGGAAAAAGTTGAAGTTGCCTCATTCATCAGCTTTCAAACCTCAACGACCATATAGACGATGCGTTGAAGAAATGTTTAAAGACTTGCCTGCTTATGCAGTTGGACTTATCGAGACGTTGCTTTCCTTGGATCCAACCAATCGTGGAAGTGCAGCTTCGGCTCTCAAGGACAAGGTATACATGGTTTCAGTTATATGGTACTGATTTTACAGGGTGTGTTTGGAAACCTAAATTTTGAAAAAATTTAATTGAATTCATTTTATTTTACATACAAAAGTTTCAAGCTTTCTATATAAAATGATATGAATTCAATTGAGTTCCTTCAAATTCTAGGTTTCCAAACACACCCAAGTATTATTCAGACATGATGCGGAATTTTTGAGTACTAATCTCTCTCAGTTTTTTTTATGGATACAGTACTTCAGATCAAAACCATTTGCTTGTGATCCTTCGAGTTTGCCTAAATATCCTCCGAGCAAAGAGATTGACGCTAAAATGCGAGATGAAGAAGCTAGAAGGTACGTCTTTGCGATTGTGCTCTAGAATGACATCTAGGGCTAGTTTGGGAAAAGATCTATTTTCAAGGTTAATGGCATTTTTCTTTTTGTAGGCAAGGAGCAGCTGGAATGAGGGAGAATAGACCACCAGCTTTCGGAATTGGTCCCGTGCCAAATGCCAAACCAAAGTTAACAACTTTAATGCAGGTAACATCTCACAATGCTTAAATTGCAGTATTTTAGGTTGATTATTGGGTCATGTGAAAGCAGAAAACAGTTCAATTGGTTAAAGGATATAATCGTAATTGTGGCATTTTGCTCTGATTTAACAGGAAAGGCGAAATTCCAATGTACATAGTAGAAGTGAAGTTGATAATAACTCTCAAAAGGAGAAAACAATGTCCGGTTTTCTAATCGATCCTTCGAAATATACTCAACCCTCTAAAGACACGAGAAGAGAAATCCCGGAACGTAGAAAAGTTTCACATTCAGGTCCACTTGTTCGTGGGATGATGGACTGGACAAAGCCAGGCCACGATCGTGACGATACTCAGCTGCTATCAAACAGAACCAATTTGTCATCAATGTCTGGTTTAGTAGCAACCCGAGCTTCATTAGCCGATGATCGCCACGGAAAACCAAGAATTTCCCCGCCAGAGATGAACCAAGGTAATGGCGATTATCATGGATCGAACCGAATCATTCAGTCCGCTACAGAACAGGGTCAAAATCGTATGTTGCAAAGGCCTGTTCAATCCCCTCAACCCATTAAAGAAGCAAGCTTGGTGAGTTAAAATGTCTGAAAGTTTCGGTTTTTGAAATGCGGAAATCCTCGAAAATTGAATTTTTCATGTTTTGTTGTGTTTTCAGCATGGGCATGGGCAGAGGGGAAGCAAGATTTATGTGTCGGGGCCATTGCTTGTTCCGTCAAACAATGTGGAACAAATGATCAAAGAACATGACAAGAAGATTACGGAATATGCCCGTCGAAGACTCGACAAGATGAAAAATTGGAAGGACTATTATAGTCAAGGCAAAAAAGACAATGCTTCTTCATACATCTCAAGCAATTCAGTTGCATGAAGATGAGCAATTTTTTGTTATAGCATATTAACTGCCTCAAAGATGAATGTACAGTTGGTGCCATTTGTAATTTTTTAAGTTGCTGTTGAAATAATTAATTATGTAATCTTATATAAATACATGAAAATTAGATAATGTCATGGGGAGATACCATAATATATAGTTTTATACAAAGGCATAAATGAATCCAGCCAAGGTTGATTTTGAAATTATCTTTAAAATTTTGGAGTATTGTTTAGCCCTCTGTATTATTAGTTGAGCTGCTAAAGCTTTAGCTCATGTAATATCAAGAATTTGGAATTTGATTGTTAGTGTTTGGGTATGTAATGAAAAATAAAAGAAAAATAATGCACCAGCCGGGAATCGAACGTGTGTCTGTAAGAACTAATCAAACAAAAAGAGTAACATTGTTTCAATGCTTCTACAAAAATCATGTATCACATTTATTTTTTCATTCTGCAGTTACATATCATACAAATGGCAATTCAAATCTTAATTTACGAGATGTATCAACTTTCTATAGTATCAAAAAAATAAAAAACAAGAAGCTGAAAATCGAACAATTTAGAGCGAGTTTGGGGTCGTTGTCTCCTGCTCAACAAAACAAACTCCGATTTTCACTTTATCTTCCGCTGGAAATAATGTCGGATCCAGAAAAAGACATGGATGATGAAAGGTTAGGCAAAAGCTCAGTAAGAGTAGGATAAGATAAACCATTATAATTTTGAGATTGCCTGTTGAACCACATTCTACTTCTCCTAATCCCTTGGAGCAAATTAGCTTCCATTTCTTCCCCTTCAAATTCACTTCTCCCTTCATTTCCCCTCTCCAAAAACTTCACAATTTGCCTCATATTTGGCCTTAATTTTGGATCACTATTTGCACATGATAATCCCAATCCAATCATCCTCTCCACTTCCTCATTACTATACCCTCCCATTGCACTAATCCTATCATCCAATGCTTCAACCAAATCCCCTCTCTCAATTACTCTCCAAACATAGTCAACTAATCCCGGGTTTGGTTTCCCTTCCTCGAAAGGTCTCCTCCCACATACAACTTCGAGGAGCAAAACCCCGAAACTATACACATCAGTTTGTGCAGAAGCACGCCCGGTTCGAACAACTTCCGGGGCCATATAACCGGCGGTTCCAACCACTTGGGTCGTGTTTGCTAGTGCCCCGTGATGGTGAACCCGAGCTAGCCCAAAATCGCCTAGCCTAGCGCTCATGTCTTTGTCGAGCAACACGTTGCTAGACTTTATGTCTCTATGCAAGACTTTCGCTTCCCAACCTTCGTGTAAGTACAAGATTCCGTTCGCTACGTCTTTTAAAACCTTTATCCTTTCATCCCAATTCAAGGTGAATATTTTCTTGTCCAAACTCCCATTTGCCATGTAGTCATACAATAGGATTAGGCTTTTCTTGTCTTGTTTTGACCAACCACGAATCGCGACTAAGTTCCTATGCTTAAGTCTTCCCAAGCTTGAAACTTCGGCAAGGAATTCTCGTGTTCCTTGCCCGCTTTGATGCGGAATTCTCTTCACAGCTACTTCATTTCCGCCTTCTAATACACCTCTATAGACTTTACCGTTTCCTCCATATCCTATCACGTTTTCTTCTGCGAATCCGTTTGTTGCTATTACTATTTGTTCATAGTCAATCCTATGAGGCCAATACTCCAATTCCCAGTCTTCTAATTCTTCATTCTTCTTCATTTTTGCTTCTCTTTTCTTCCTCGATACCACAAACACGAAAATCGCGACCCCGATTCCTATTATCAACACACAAGCGACACTAATCCCAATTATAAAACCTTTTGATTTCAACACGGAATCGTTTGAAGCAATGAAAGAAGGCAAATTTTTAGTTATCAAAGCATCGGAAATGGAGAAATTAGTGTTACTAAAGCTCCAAGCTAAAATCCTATGGCTTTGAACTAATCTACCAGTAGCAGCACAAAAACCCACGTACATTACATCTTCAAAGGCACTAGAAAGATTAACAAACTTACTAATTAAAGGCTTGATTGGCCTTGATTCACCTGCTTTAGCCATTGTTATGTTAATCCTTGAATCTGAATAATCAATCCACACTTGATAATTTTCACCATTGTTAAGGACCAAAGTTTTGAACTTTGCTTCATTGACCCAAAAGCCAGCTTCTTGTTGTGCAATTGAAGTAAGTGAATTCAAATCAATACCCAAATGATTAGCATTAACATCATTAAATTCCTGGTTCATAAAAGTATCAAATTCAACCCCAAAAACATGATTATTAGGGCTACGATCATTTGTGAAGTTGAGTAGCCCCAAATGTTGAGCTGAATTAGCACCTTCTATGCCAGCAAATGGGAAGAACACAAAGGCAAAACCATGGCCGGGGAGGAAACCTTCGACCGGAGAAATTGAGAAGATGAAGGAAGTAGAAAAGGGTGAAATTAGGGTTGATGAATTGGGAGGTTTTGTTGGGATTTTCAAAGGGTAAAAAGCTCTTCCGATGTTGAAAGTAGTGTCGTTAGTTAAAGCGAGAACTGAACTGGATGGATCAATGGTAGAATTGCCAAAAGTGAGAAGATTTGAGGAGTTGAAATTGGAGTTGAAGATGAATTCAATTGATGAAATTGGGGTGAATAAAGAGAGGAAGAGAAGAAGAAAATGAAGAATCTGTGGAGACATTATAGAAAGGGGGAAATTATGATTCAATTTTAGTTGCTGAACATTGATGAATTAATTGTTGAAGGAAAAACGATGGATTCTTCGAAGGGATTTTGTGGTCAAAGTTGAGATATTTTGTTCTCTTAGCTGGACTGAAGTGGAATAGCAGATATTATTTTAGTTCTTAAATTATTCAATCAAGTCCAGAAATATCATTGGAGGATTTTGTTATTGAAAAAAATGAGAGAGATTTTTTTCAATCATTTTCACTAAATTTATTGTTCTTTGTATTATTGTTATACAGGTAAGTCAAAGTTAGACATGTATTTGGAGCGGATTGGATCAGGTTCGGACCAGGTTTAATCATGTTTTTCATAAAAAAGCACAACTCAAACTCATCACGATCTACAATTTAAAATTTCGAACTCGAACCGGATTTATAAGGTCATTCCCAAGCACAGCCTCTCGTATAGACTTGTTCACCAACCCGAACCCGTCAAAGCTCGAAGATTTATGGATTGAACTTGATTTTATATAAATACTCAAGCCCGGCCGGGCCCAACGAATAATTTTATTAATTTATTAAATATTTATACATTAAATTTATAATTATTTTAAGATTTTATATTTTATCATATTAAATTTGTATGCTTAACTACTATAAATGTTAGTAAATATTAAAGATTTTAAGTAAACAATGCAATTATATTTAAAATTTAAACATATTTTGGTTTATTATATATTTTTTCTAAATAATTTAATAAAAAAATTAATAATAAAAAATATTTTTGTAAGCCCGGCTTGAACTCGATCCGAGCCCGAAGTTCTAAAGTATGAGCTTGGGTTAATGTTTTTAGTAAAAAACCGTCAAGCCCGGCCCGCCCGACGAACAAATCTACTCTCATGTAACTATGTATAAATCTTATATCTAAATTACATTTATATTAAATTAATTAAATTTTTATGAATTATTGTATTTATATAAAAAAATAATAAGTGAAAATATATAAAAATTCAAAGTAATTATTAAACGTAATACATAAATATATATATATATATATATATATATATATATATATATATATATATATATAATATTAATTGAACCGGGTTTGGATATTTATACATAAATCAAACCTGATGTTTATTGTATCGAGCTCAACGAATTCAGATCGAACTTTTTTAAAAAATTACATGTTCAGGCCGACTCATAAATAAGTCTAGTTAAAGTGCATCCAAAATCTAAAGGTCTAAAGATGAACTAGTATAAAAAGAATTTTATTTATATTTAATTGATAATAACAGTTGTACAATTTTTTTGCGTTTTTGTTGGTCGGCGGGATGTGTTGGGGAGGGTTTGACAGGTTTTTTAAAAAAAACGTTAACTCATGCTCATATTTTGGAACTTCGGGCTTTGGCCTGGTTTACAGGGTCATTCTCATGCCCGGCTCAAGCTCATGAATATTTTTTTTCTTATAAATATTTTTATTATAATAAATAGAAAAAATATAAAATAAATCAATATTTATGTTTACATCTTTAATATAATTGCATTATTACTTAAAATCTTTGATATTTAATAACATTTTTTGTAATTAAGTATACAAATTTAATAACATAAAATATAAAATTTTAAAATAATTATAAATTTATTGTATAAATATATAATAAATAAATAAAATTATTCGTCGGGTCGGCTTGGGTGTTTATATAAAAACCGGTGTGGAACATCAAATATTATTTTAGTTCTTAAATATTTCAATCAAGTCCAGAAATATCATTAGAGGACTTTGTTATTGAAAATGAGAGACATAATTTTTTCAATTATTTTCACTAAACTTATTGCTCTTGTTTTGTTGACATTGTTACACTACTAAGTCAAAGATAGATTTGTTCGTTGGACGAGCTGGGTCGGTTCAGGTCGGTCTTAATCGTGCATTGCATAAAAAACATCAATCTAAGCGCAGCTCAACCTATATTTTAAACATTCAGGCTCAGATTGAGCTTATAAGATTATTCTCAACCACAAAGCACGATTCATACTAATTTTTTCTAAAAATTTTTATTAATTACATATATATGAAAATACATATACATATAATTAATACATATAAAATTAGATTGGTTTTAAATTATTTAATTTTTTTATGAATTATTATATTTATATTATAAATATAAATAGGTAAAAATATAAAACTTCAAAGTAATTATTAAACATAATACATTGATATATATATATATATATATATATATATATATATATATAATCGGACTAGACTTGGATATCTAATATTTATACATAAATCAAACCCGATCCATAAAAATATTAGGCTTCAATGGGTTCGGATCGGGCTTTTTTAAAAATACGTGTCCAAACCCAGTCTATAAAAACAGGTTCAGACCGGGCTAGGCGGGTTCCCCGATCCATGAATAAGTATAGTCTAAGTGCATCTAAAATCTAAAGGTCTAAGTATGAAATTAGTATAACACAAAAATATTTATATTTAATTGATAATAGCAGTTGTACAATTTTTTTATATATAAAAATAATTTATGTTATATGTCAAATTATAAAGTTAGAGATTCATGGCTTTGTTCTTTTCAAGTGAAACTGAACATAATGAAATTGAACTGAAACTTATTATTCTGAAATTGAAAATACTGAAACTCAATTGAATAATAATTATTTATATCAATAATAATAACACTACCTTGCAACTTTATAATATTATATTTTTGTTTCATTAATTTTATTACGATAGTTTGTTGGATCCTTAACTTTTATAGTATTAACAAAAACCACACTTTGTAATATTATTCTGGGACAAATGTAGTTTAATTAAAAAGATTACAAAATGAAAAAAGTAATTAAGTTAGTAGTGCGGAATTCTATTATACAACAAATTTGGGAGATGAACCAAAGTAATATCCAACATGTCGATGAGGATAGTGAAACTGATGACATGGACGAAGATTGAATTTGAAAAATTAACCTAACCATAAATTATAATACTTTAACATTTCTCAATTATATTCTTAGTAATGCGGAATTCTATTGTACAGCAAATTTGGGAGATGAATCAAAGCAATTTCCAACATGTTGATGAGGATAATGAAAATGACGAAATGAATGTAAATTAAATTAGAAAAATTAATCTAACCATAAATTATAATATTGTAATATTTCTCAATTATATTGTAATGAGTATGTTTTTTAATACTTTATTAATTAATTATTTTATCTATTTATTTGTTATCAAACAAAGTTATTCATTATTAACGATAATAAATAATCAAATTTTAACAAATTATTAATAATATTCTTAAATAATTTTTATTACTTGTTATTTATTTTATTTATGATTAATATTTTTATTTTATGTTCTCATTCTAATAATATGTATATTTATAATTACTTTAATTATATTTACAATAATATATAAACTGAAACTGAACTGAACTGTTATTGAATAAGTTGAAAATAAGCCTAAGAGTTAGGAGGGCATTTTTGCTGAGAGGTATAGATTCATATATACATTGGTCCTCCTTTAGATAAAAGGGAAATTAACAGTTGGTTACGTTGAACATAGTAAAAAAAATAAGCAACAAATGAAATGAAAGTAAACCGTTGCATTTACAAAATAACAATGTAAAGTCTCATTAAGGAAAATAAAAGTAGTCAACAAATAAATACCAAATATTAATCATTAATGGATAGGATAGTGTGAATCAATACTAATGGGAAAAAAATAAACCAATTGTACGGTCAAATCAGATTTTCTATAACTTATAATAATTGAAGACTTTTTTGGGTACATAATAAATTAAATATTTAACTAGATTTGTATAGACATTGAGAAAAGTAAAATTTTTGTCACAAAAAAAAACTGGTTATTTTCTTGATGAGACATTATCATTCCAAAACAAAAGAGTTTAGGCCCAAATAAGACATGATTTCAGACCATCTGAACAATCAAGCCCAAAAAAGAAATCGTTTGAATATTTTTCTGAAATTACAGAAACTGTGTGCCAATTTATTTTATAATTCAAGTTTTGATTATCTCGTCTAGGAAATTTTATATTAATATTATAGTAACGACAAAATAACTAGAGTGGATATGTAATTTTGCAGCTAAATGATTTAAAAAAAAACGTACATATGTAGAATTTGCGCTACACTTAAAATTGAAAATAACTGGGTTACCAACTGTCTATGCCACAAAAAAACATAAACAAAATCTAAGACACATTTTATGCGATCCAAACAATAATTGTTTTGCAAAGCTTTTATCACTGAGTTATACCAGTCAATTTAATGGTCCAAATAAAATAATAAATGAGTAAAATGACAATTAAATAATTACTAATTGTTGCATTCATTGCTTCCAAACTATGTAAATAGGTGGATAAGGTTCCGAATTTAAATAATGAAAAAGGTGAAAAGGGAAAGTAAAAAGCAAGTTCTTTTATTATTAAAAAAACCCCTTTTCAATTGATTATTTATTGATTAGTTGTTAATTAATCCATTAGCAAGTATCCTAATTGGATATTTAATAATATGCTTGCCTTGTCATTAACCCTTAAACATGGATAAAATGATTAAGTTTTCACAATTTGGTTTGGTTTGGTTTTATGTTAGTGACTTTTCCACTCCAAAAATAATTTCACTATCTTGACGTTTTCAAGTGGCTCATTTAAAAACAATTTATCAATTAATAACTGAAAATAATAACATATTACATCATACATATCATGAAATAAGTTTACTAAACACCCTTGATTAAAATATACACAGTGGTTATAAACTAGCTGAGCCAATAGAGGACTTTCCCTGTTCAAGCTTAGTTTACTTAATTTCTGCCGATGTTTTAAAAGGCGCTAGTGAGGCGGTTAGAGTCTCCGAGAGTTTAAGCAAGGATTAATCGGGATTTAGGCGGGGATTAGGTGGATTAGTATTTTAAAATATTTAATATTTAATAATAAATTTAACTAAAACATAATTTTTTATATGATAAAATTAAAAATTCATGTAGCAACATTTTTCTAGATTTTGGCGACATATTTTAAGCTTTGGTGACACTTTTCTAGACTTTGATAACACTAGTTTGGTCTTTGACGACACTTTTCTGAGTTTTAATGACACTTTCTGCATTGACTGTCCGATTATATAAAATCGGGACGGTGTTTCAAAAATCCCTGCTTAAACGTCCACCTAAAACAGTGATTTCTACAAGGTTCTTACTAATCATTCATTTTTTATCTATCCGTTAATGAATGAATTTATTTTATTTGTGAACAAATATAATAACATTTATTTTTGTACAATACAATAAATAAGAATTAAAATGATAGATATCATCATTTTACATACTCAAAATGTTACTTGTGATTAGTATTTAATTGAATATATGTTCACACGAAGTTTTTAATCAAATTTAAACTTGTTCAAGCTCAACTCGATCATTTACAAATAAAATTCAAATATCACGATCATTAATATCTCGTTAATAAATCAAGTCGGCTAGAATCATGTTTTTATTGAGCCAAACATCAAATTGCTAATAAGTGGTTTGTTATATATTGACACCAGTAATACTTGTTTTTAAAAAAAGTTGTAATAACATACCCCAGTTACATTTATATTACATATGTGCAGTGTTGATATTTACCAAAATGGTTAACGTAATAATTATTGTGAGTCATTTAGTTCAAAATTTCGTTAAAACTTAGAAGATATTGTTTGTACTAGGCTTTTTTATTTTTAGCATGGTTGTGTTTTGTGATATTTTTTGTTGATGTTTTGACTTTGGTAAATTGTTTTTAATATTTTCAGACTTATTTATTTTTGTCATTCTATATCTATGTGAATCTTGTTGTGCAATTGTTAGTTTGACTTCATATGTCCACCTCCAATTAGAGGTATTGTTGCATCTGATTTGATATCATGAGCTATATTCTTCGATTACAAACATAAATATTGTTTTTTGTATAATAAAAATGTGACAACTAGAGAGAAACATTAAAAATAAAACTTGAAGGATGAATAAGAGCAAATCCAATCACATTTCATATTTTTCATTTCCCAAACCTTACTTTACAGGAATTACAGTGTTTTCTCTCAATTCATATTCCCCATATTTCAATTTTCAATTCTCCAAAAAAATTTCACTAATATAATAATATTTTATTATCAACATATCAATTTATACACATAAATACTAGTAACAAAAAAGCTACCAAATAATAAAAAAAATACAAAAATTAACAATAACATATTGATTCTTTAAATAAGCATCCTTATATGTAAGAAATCCTCGTTTTAAAGAACATTGTGAGGAATGGCTAGGTAGCTATAATTCCCGTTTTCATTATTCACTTTACCAAATTTTTTATTATAGGAAAGGATTGGATTTGTTCTTGTAATTAGAAATAATTAATAACAAAATGAATTATGTCAATTTTTTCTATGCATATCACTGTCTTTTTTTTTAGCAATATGTGATTAGTTCATATTTTATACTAAAGATATAGTTTATGGACCTGTAATTTATTTATTTTTGAATTAATTTGTCATTATGAATCATCACTAACGGGTCTTTACAACATTTAATTCGTGGAGTCCCTTCAACTTTGATTAAAAAGCATTGTTTTACAAATTTACACAATGTCCTTTATTTTGCTTAGATTTATGTTAAACTTTTTATTAATTTCATCAACTCAAAAATACTTAACCACTGAAATCTGACACGTAACATATTATGGTAACTCTATTATTCATCTAAGGAATCTAGTTAAAACACAATTGTATGAAGCTAGAGATTTGTTTGATTCCTAGCTACACATTTTATAATTCGTAAACTTGTCAATTTTTTATATAAAAAAAAAAATATAAAATGTCCACTTGATAGGATGCATACCTAGTCATCCTACGATTCTTAATATTTTTTTATGAACTTTTTATAGCTTGATTGATAGGGTGTTAAATTAATTAAAATTGTCACCTGGTTATTATATCATTTTTGTCACTATAGTTTCTTATTTTTATAACACGGATTGGATTGGATTGGATCAGTTAATAATATTGTTTATAAATACATAAATCAATTAAAATTGCAAACAATTTATAAGAAATTTATAATCATACAAAAATTATATATTTATATGGAGCTTAAATAATTTATTTCATAATATAGTTGCAATATTTTAGTCTGTAATGTGTTTTCTTAAAACCTTTTATACATTCACATCAACATTTTCAAACTGTTATAAATATAATTTTAAATATAATCAAATTCAATAATACTTTATCTCCACAACTAATTTTTATGCGTAATTATCATAAACTAAAGTGCACAACTCTAATAGTAGGGACTAGTCAATCCTTAAGTATTCATCAGAAATCAAATTTCAAGGATGTGCACGGAGAAACTTTAAATCTTAAAATCAATCATATTGTCTTTTGAGGTACCCGCAAATTAGAGATCGATGATCAAAGGTGTCACCCATAGTTAGTTACATCCAAGACCACCTCATAGTGAAAACCAAAAAAATGTTTATTGAAAATATACGCATCAAATATTTAATGTATGAAATTATCAATTACATGTGCTTGATCAATTGTAAGGGCGTCTCCAACCCCATACCTCAAATTTTCACTTTAATTCTGTTATACTCTATAGTTTGAAGTTGTTACAGTGTTTTTTCTCCAACCCCGCATTTTATTTTTCACTTCAAATTTTAAAACTAAAACTATAAAAGTAATAATAATTTTTGAAAATAAAATGCAATAAGTTTTTCAGAAAGAAAAGAACATTGATATTCTAAATGTATATGCAAAGTAAAAGAATCTTTAAAAAAATTAAGAAATGATAAAATTTAAAACTTTGAAATTATGAATAATGTCACTTCAAATTTGAAATAGTATTATTTGCACTTTAAATTTTGAAACCAAATATGAAATAGGGTTAGAATAACTTCGTTTCATTTTTAATCTCAAACATCACTTTTGAAGTGGGCGAGATGCCCTAAAAGCATCTTTAAAGCATTTCCAATAGCTTGTCTATTCCACTTCTTTTCTTGATATATAACCATAAATAGACATTTAATTAAAAAAACTCTACAATAGCTAGTCTATTTATCTCTCCAAGTTGATGCGACTTTCTAAATTTTGAAGATTGTCTATTTGATTGTTCACAAATAGAAAACTAAATAGATTAGATGAGTCGTCAATTAAATATTATTTTAATATTCAATTGGTTTGGTTGTTATTATATAATTTATAAAAATATATTTAAAGACCTAATAGACAATTAGAACCCACAATCTATTGTGGCAAATTTATAAAATATTAAGTCTATTTATCATTGTCATTAATTTAGATGTCTATTCCATATGCCACCTAAGCATAGATAGACTAATTATTGGAGATGCTCTTAATAGCTTGTTTATTCCATAAATTGTCTTCACATATAAGAAGTAATAGACAATCAATTTGAAAATGCATATTTAGTAGCTTGTCTAGCTCATTTTTCCTATATGATGTGACATCTACGTATCATCATTTATTGTGGACAATGTCTATTTTGATTATCTAGATGTAGACAATCAGATAGACATTGTCTACAACAAATACTAATTAAAATGAAATAGACGATTTACTATTTTCATCGATTGTCTATTATTAAGACTATTATCACATCATCAATAAAAACTTTTATTCCCCATTCCTTCTAAACTTGGAATCTGCAAGCTATTAAAGATGTTCTAATAAAGGAAGTGTATTTTATATATTTATAACAATTAAAAATGTTCTAAATGTGCTGTTTTATATTATAAGGTGGAGATTAATTCATGAGTATCATTATTACATTATTGAACTAACTCGTTGATATTTATATGAATGTTATTTATCATGTATGATGTCGTGCAATCTTCCTCAATATATTTGGCTAAGTCATTGCCCACTTTAATTATTTTTATTAATATGTTAGTCAGTAGTTTATCTCTGTAACCACTAACATAAGTATTTCACTTATTTACATAAGAATATATTTATTTTTCAATGTTGTAAAAATTTTTAATGCACCATTTGATATAAAGTGTTGCTTATACTAAATTGGGACTTTGAGGCAAAAATTCTTCAAGTAATATATACACAAATTGTATACATATTGAAGTATAAACTAATTGTACAATTTATGAAAGTTTGAAAATATTCAAATTATTTTGCATAATTAAAGATTTGTAATTTCCGACTTAATTAGTTAAGGTCAGTTGATTTTAAGTTACTTTTGTATTTCTTAGGTTTAAATTACTCTGTATACTAGCATAAAAAATTGATTTTTTTAAAAAAGAGTTTCGCAATTGCTTTTACATTAAAATTTGATAAAAAATGTTTTTTATTATTGAAAAATGAATTAAAAATATTACATCTCTCTGGAAATAACCCGAGATTGAGATATACAAAAGATGTAAATTCAATATTTACTACCAAATATAAACATATTTAACTTTTAAAAATTAATTTCAGTTAAGTTTAAAAGAATTTATAACGAATTTAAATAATAAAATAGACTTTGAGGTGCGGGCTTTAAGTTTCTTTTGACGTTAGGAATATGAAAAGATAAGAAGAAATAACCAAAATATGACTGGGAAGATGACGACATTCTGTTGCCTTCTATTGAAACAATGACCTCAAATAATTGTTCGATACAAGACGAGCTAGCTATGCACATTTATAAAATTATAATGCGTTGCTTATTGTCTGTACTTGCTACACATGAATTATTAAATCTAGTGGTCCAAATTTAGATGTCATGTGAAATATAAGTTGTTTTTGATAATGTGGTTACAGTCTTAAAAATAGATAATATCTACCCATAAGATAAGAATAGTAGATTGTCTGTTCTATTTCAAAATGTATTTATTGTAGATGATGTTTACTTGGTTGTCTATATCTAGACAATCAAATAGACATTGTCTACAATTAATGATGACACGTAAGTGTCACATTATATAGCGAAGATGAGCTAGACAAACTAATAAAGATGCATTTTCAAATCGATTGTTTATCCCTTCTCATGTGTCAAGATAATACGTGGAATAGACAAGCTACTAAAGATGCTCTAATGTCATTGTAAATAGGTTTTTTAACATTGGAAATAAACATAATGGTCATTGATTTGTAAATATTACCTAAAATTAAGTATACACTATAATTTAGGAAAATTTAATTTACACATATGTTTAATCTAGTTAATTAAGAATAAATTTATCATCCGAGCTTTCAAAGCATATGTGCATCTTAAGAAAAGTAAACCAACGTATACTAATTAAAACTATCAAAGTTACTAAATTAGTAAATCGATAATTATAACACGAATTTTATCAACTTATTCTTAAAACATTTTTAAGAAATTGTCATGAAGATTACATGTAGGCATGTTCGTTGGGTTCTTACTAAAAATATCAACACAAGCCCGGTCGAAGCTCATATTTTAGAATTCCGAACTCGGACAGAACTTACGAGGTCATTCTCAAACCTGGTTCAAACTCATAAACATTTATTTGTTATAAATTTTGTTGTTAAACTAGTTTGAAAAAAAAATCCAAATAAGCAAAATATATTTAAAAATTACATGTAATTGGATTATAAACTTAAAATCTTTAATAGTTATAAGCAATATAGTCAAATACACACATTTAATAAGATAAAATATATATCAATTCAAAATGATTATAAATTTATTATATAAATATATGATAAATTAAAAATTATTAATTTGTTGGGTCAAGCTTGGGTCGAGCCTGAGTATTTATATAAAATCAAGTTCGACCTATAAATTTTCGAGTTTTGACAGGCTCAAGTTAAGAACAAGTTTTTTAAAAATGAGTATCCAAGTCTGGCATATTGAATCGGACTCGAGCATCCTGCCACGAACATGTCTAAATACATGTGACTTGGTTACATAATTGAGTATATATGCAGAGTAAAATTAATGTAATAAAAATGGGTCTCATTTCGAATACCACGCTACTTTACATTAGCTATTTGCGAAATATGCGGTAAAAATTGGTATAAGTCACCTAAAAAATTACTCGCAATAAGCTAAACACCACACTTCTCGAAGTGGAGGTGGGAGATTCCGAGTTCGATACCCAACCTCTTTAAAAATCTCAATTCTTAAAAAAAAAAAGGCTAAACACTAATAAATATGAAATTTTTTTAACACTTAAACATATTATTATTATTTTTTCAATGTTTCATTTTTCTTATAGTGTATCTAGGATTGGTGTTGTTGTAACTCTTGAAACATAATTTAATATATGCCAAAGTAACTGTAAATGTCTACCACCCACCATTTCAAATTCTGCTATCTGTTATTAAACTTTGTTCTATCAAAGTATCATCAAAGCTAATTTTATAAATTGTTAGTGTTTATATAAAGCTGAAATGAATTACAGTAATACAAAAGTAATTTTTTTATTGTAAAATTAAGTTTTCAATACTTATAAGTACAATAAATGTATATTCTTTCTTGATTGTTTTTTTTACCACACGATAAAATTAAATACAATTTGGAATATGCTTGGTACCTGTCCTTTGTATCCATTTCCAAACTGCATAAACTTAAGGCATATTCCAACCTTGAAACCAATTTTTCAATTAATTTTAAATTGGATAATCATTATAATGCAACATGCAATTTTTTTTATACATATACGTATATGTGGCATTTTCCTATATTTTTTCATGTGGGTCCAATTAATCATCTAAGATTAGGATAAACTTTAACACCTTTTCAAATTAATCCTATTATTATAGCTTATACGAATAAATTATCTTAAATAATAAATTCAGCAAAAAAAAAGGAGAGAATTATCCCATGCTTCGTAGGATCTTATTAATTTGATAGAATATGTTTTGTGAATATCCATTAGTTATCAACCCTAACAATTATTGGTTAGGCTGACGTGGACCTAAGCTGTCACAAACTGAACTTACTCTATCATCCAACCAAAATCTGCCATGTCAGCATCAGACAAGCAGTCCTTCATATTCGCCGCGCCTCGTTCGTCCACATCGGACAGATGGCCCCACCTCATAACTTTTTCTCTTGCTATAAATTGTTTTCAGTTCTCAAAACAAATCACATCTGAAAGAAAGCGTTAATTGCAGTTAATTTCCCGGCAAGATGATCTTGTTTTCCGATGATGTAATGTTCGGTTTAGAAGAACAGGAAGAATACGAGCCATCTGATTCATCTGTAAGTTCGTTCGATTCAAGTGATTTTGAGATCGAAGAAGATGAGAATGGACAAAATCATTGTAATTATGAAGAGATTAAAAAATTCTGGGAAGCACAAAATCAAATACTTCAGGTAATTTTACTGGAATTAATGATTAAAACTGTACATTAAGATGAATAATTTAGCTCAGCTCGTCTTAATTGATGTGATTATTGATTATTTTTCGGGTTAGGCAACCTTGTATCGGACTAGTTCATTGGAGAAAAAAATCCGACAGGCTACAAAAGAAGCATTGAAGGAGATTAAGCAACTAGGGCTGCAATGTGGATGTCACAAACCGGGCACCGGAGATTGCCGGAATTGTTTGGAGAGGGAAATTTCGTTGAAACTTCAGGCCGGTGGTTATAATTGTGTGTTATGCAAATCGAAATGGAGAAGCTCACCGGGAATTCCATCAGGTAGCCACAACTAGATTAATTATCATATTGGTCCTTGGGAAAAACATTTTTATCGATTCGTCTCATAAAGTCTAAAAAATTTAGTTTATACATGGTAATTAAATTCTTTTTTTAACAGGCGAACATACTTACTTAGAAGTGGTGGAGAAATTGAATTCAAAGAAAGGGGAAGTGAGAGTGATAATTGAATTAAACTTCAGAGGGGAATTTGAGATGGCAAGAGCAAACGAGGAATACAATAAATTAATTAACAAATTACCAGAAATATATGTTGGAAAAGCTGAGAGATTAAAGGACTTGATCAAAATATTATGTTCATCGGCAAAAAAATGCATGAAGGAGAAAAAGATGCATCTAGGTCCCTGGAGAAAGCATAAATACATGCAGTCTAAATGGCTAGGGGGCACATATGAAAGAATTACACCTTGGGTCGTGGCACCACCGCCCGTGGCTCTGTACTCTGACCAGCGACCACCAACCCGGCCTAGAGCCTCCATGCTAACTTATGATATGTTTGAAACTAATTTACCTGTTCTGCACCACACGGCAGTGAGAGTTCTATGAATTTCCAGAGGGGGACAAATAAAATAGAATAGTTTGTTGTTTATTTTATTGTAATGTTGTGTTGTATTTTTTATCCAAAATTTTGACATCTCAAATGAATGAGATAGCTAGTTTGCATTATTATTATTATTATTATTATTATTATTATTATTATTATTATTATTATTGTTATCATTATTATTATTCGTAACAAGTAACAAATCTTGGACACATTTTTAAGTAGTTATAATGATTAATTAAATAAATACAAACAAAACATGTGTAACAAAGATATTTGATAGACCAAAAGCATTTTTATCAGCATATGTACTCCACCATCATGTATGTCTATTAATTAGTATCTTTTTTTTCGCATTGAATCTATACTCCGTTCATGTTACCTAAATACATCCGCAAAATAGGGTTGGAGAACCTTAAGAGCATTTTCAATAGTTAGTCTATTTTACGATTAGGTGGTATATGGAATAAACATTCAAATTAGTGACGATGGACTTGATGTTTTGTTAATTAGCTACAACAGATCGTGGATTCTGATCGTAAGTCTTTAATTATAATTTTTTCAAATTAAATAATAAAACCCAAACCAATTTAGTGTAAAAATAAAATTTAATTGATGAGTCATCAAGTTCATTTGGTTGTCTATTTGTAGACAATCAAATAAACAATCTTCAAGTTTTGAAGCGCCACATCATTTTGGAGAGAACGAGTAGACTAGTTATTGTAAAATTGCTTTTTAATTAAATGTCTATTTATGCCATTATACCAAGAAATATATATTATATACAAACTATTGGAGATGCTCTTAGATTCCATACATACATACATATTTGAACAATGCTATATGTAGTTTATTCGCAACAAATATAGAGCTACAGAATATTTATTCACAACTAGCTAGACGGAAATAAAATGTATTATATATTTTGAATTAAAAATAACAATTGTTATATTGAATAATTTTGGAACTGGTAAATATAGAAAAATAAAAAACATTATAGAAAAAGATTTTCATGGTTGTAAGTTTTAACAAGCATTTCATAACAACTTATTGACATCATTGAACACAAAAAATAAAGCATTTTCATAGAATTTAAGAACAAACGTGTATATTCTATGTAAAGTTGAATTTTGGCATAATTATATCATTTCCCTTAATTTAAATCATATTTCATTTTTATCTAAAAAGAGTTGTAATTTTAAGATGTCGATTTGGGTTAAAAATGATGAAAATTGGGGGAAGAAATGAGCTAAACTTTTTTATTGTGGTTGAATTGAAAGTGACTTACAAATAAAGGACTCAAGGGGCAATAGTGCAAGTTTGACTTATTACGATGTCGTATCGTGGTTTCTTTCACTTTCTCCCCTTCTGCTTGCCGTGGCTTAAACTTCGGCGGGATTCAAAAGATTGAGGGTTTTTTTTTGAAAGAGAGCGCTGCGGCCGGCGAAGCAGCGAAGACGCCGGTAAATGGGAACTTCAGTGCAGATTACGCCACTATGTGGCGTGTACAATGAGAATCCATTGTCTTACTTAGTCTCCATTGATAGCTTCAATTTCCTCATTGATTGTGGCTGGAATGACCAGTTCGATACTTCTCTTCTTGAACCTCTATCTAGGTTTTTCTCCATTTCCGTTTCTCTTATTTTTCTGGCTCCAATTTCTGCATTAAACTGTCGAAAATTGACGCTATTGTGTATTCTGTTTCTTATTGTAGAGTAGCTTCGAAGATTGATGCAGTATTGTTGTCGCATTCCGATACTCTTCATCTTGGTGCATTACCTTATGCTATGAAACAGCTTGGACTATCAGCTCCGGTTTTCTCGACGGAGCCTGTTTACCGGTTAGGCCTCCTCACCATGTACGATCAGTACCTCTCTCGTAAGGTGAGGATTGAGAGTGAATGTACACGTTATGTATCTATCTGCTTCGCATGTGAATTTGTTGATGTGTTTTGACGTTGCTTTTGGCAGGCAGTATCAGAATTCGATTTGTTTACTCTGGATGATATTGATTCAGCTTTTCAGACTATTACTAGGCTTACTTACTCACAAAATCACCATCTTTCTGGTTTGTATCATATCTCTATCTAGTTCAATTTACTCTTTTTTTTAGTAATATTTATAAAGGTGCTATACTTGTTAGGTAATGGAGAGGGTATTGTGATTTCTCCTCATGTGGCTGGCCATCTCCTTGGAGGTACTATCTGGAAGATAACAAAAGATGGTGAAGATGTTTTGTATGCTGTTGACTTCAATCATCGCAAAGAAAGGTAAATTAATCTGAAATTGGTATGCATTTCTTTTTCTGATATGCATATGTGAATAAGCAAAATAAGAGCTACTCAATGGTCATTTATGTTTGTTTAACCAGGCATTTGAATGGAACTGTTCTTGAGTCTTTTGTCCGTCCAGCTGTTCTAATTACTGATGCCTATAATGCTTTGACTAATCAACCTCCTAGACAACAAAGAGACAGAGAATTTTTAGGTATTTTCTTTGCATTAATGAAATTTGGTTTTCCATGACACTTGTGGTGTACCATGACACGATCTTCATATTTTTCTTGTTGCTGAAATTCCTGTTAATGTTGGATGGATGTACTAATTCGATTTTTTGTAATTCATTTCAGAGAAGACTATTTTAAAGACTCTAGAAGCAGGTGGAAATGTACTATTACCTGTTGATACTGCTGGAAGAGTATTGGAGATTCTTTTAATATTGGAACAGGTTAGTAGAGGGGGCCATAGTAGTCAAGGAGCAGAGGCGCAAGGCCATGCCTTGAGCCTTTCAGCCGCCTAGGCGCGCTATAGGCGCTAAATTAAGCCTTAAACCACTAAAGGCGCAAGGCCTCGACCGAGAGCCTAGGCGCACCTTTGACTACTGTGGATGGGGCTTTTAAGAATTTCTTAAGTTTCATATAGTGATATGATATACAATCACAGGATTCTAATAACTATGCTACTTGCAGTTCTGGGCACAGCGCCTCTTGAACTATCCCATATTCTTTCTCACATATGTTTCATCAAGTACGATTGACTATGTCAAGAGTTTCTTGGAGTGGATGAGTGATTCAATAGCAAAGTCCTTTGAAACTTCTCGTGACAATGCTTTTCTTTTGAAGTAAGTGGTTCTTTTCCAGTGACATTCTGTAGATTCTTCATTCTTTAAGTGAATGTGAAATTGTGAATCAAGTTGTTTTTATGTTCATGTTTCTCTTGATTTTTTCCCTCTGTTTTCCCTTAGAGAAGTTTGCGTAACATGATATCTGAGTCTGATTCTTGTACCAAATCTTGTAGGCATTTGACACTTCTAATCAACAAGAGTGAACTTGATAATACTCCTCCTGGTCCAAAGGTTATCTCTTGCATTGTTCAATAATGAATTATCGTCCTATGTGTACCCTTTTAATATTGACGATTCTAATTTAATTTTAATGTTTCTACTTTAGATAGTTTTAGCATCCATGGCCAGCTTGGAAGCAGGATTTTCACATGACATCTTTGTTGAGTGGGCAGCGGATCCAAAGAACCTTGTGCTTTTCACAGAAAGAGGTCAAGTATGTGCTAGATCGCATGCTGTGTATTTTAATATATTTCCTCCAGATTCAGTTGTGAAAAACTGGTATTATTTGTATATAAAGTATCTTCCACCCTCTCTATTCTTTTCAACTTATAATCTATCTAGTTCAGTTCAGTATTTATAAATACTGCATACTCATAATTTACACTCAAATAAGTACATTTCAATTCAATTCAATTCAGTACACCTACTTATAAGTTGAAAAGAAGTAAAGAACATTGCTGAACTTAATAAGATTAATTTGAAATCATTAGCAAGATTAATCTTATGGGCTTTCCATTGTATTGCAATGCTTAAAGCTGAATAGATCTGATTCTGATGTCTTTAACGTATCTATTTAAGCTTTTGAACTACTAATGGAGTTAAAAGACGAAAATGATGCCTGTTTGTTTTTTGAGAAATATGGGGCATTTATGCCAAATTTGTTTATTGTGGGTTGAACCCACAACCCCACACTTCTTGGATTTTCCAAGGGTGGTGGCCACCAGACCAAGTCTGTTGAATTTATTTAAGCTGTTTGTTTTAAATGACATTATACTTTAGTTTGTTGAATTAAATCATTGCCTCGTGATATTTCTATAGAAGAGAGATATATCAAGAGAAGTAGACTAATGACTTTCCCCATTTAGATTCTAAATCATAACTCAACATTGCCTTCTATGTGCTTGTTAATGCCTCTTATCAAACTAAGCAGTTGATTGTTTTAACCCCACATGAACACATTATGCAGTTTCTTGTCTGTTTATGTAGTTTGGAACGCTAGCCCGCATGCTACAGGCTGATCCACCTCCAAAAGCTGTCAAAGTTACAATGTCAAGGAGGGTTCCTTTGGTTGGAGATGAGCTAGTTGCTTATGAAGATGAGCAGAAGCGATTGAAAAAAGAAGAAGAATTGAAAGCCAGTCTGATTAAAGAAGAGGAATCAAAAGCAACTAATGGGATCGATAGCAATTTGAATGATCCAATGGTTGTTGATTCAAACAACACTCATGCTTCCATTGATGGTATTCCTTTATTCATTTGATTTTTTATCATTCACAGCATTGTTTGCTGAAATATCACTAAAGTTACTTTGCCCTTTATGATCATGTTCACTTTCTACTAAACCGTAGTTGTTAGAGGCACAAGGCGCACGGAGGTGCAAGAGGCCTAGCCTTGCCCGAAGGCGCGCCCTAAGTCGAGGCGCGCTCTTGAGGTACATTAGGCACAAAAAATTTACAAAAATTATTTTGCTTACAAAGTGAAGTTAGATACAATAACATACCAAAAAAGAACTAAGAGAATAGTTAGAGATGCATAGACATGTAAAATATACATATTGCATTAAGAATATCTAGCCTTGAATTAATCTAACCTTAGAAGGAATTGAATTAGGAATATCTACACTTTATTTTATGTTATTTTAATAAAACTCTTGAAAATAGATGGAAACTACATTAAAGTAAGTTGAAGCCATTTAGAAGAACTGTTGGAGATATATATATTAAAATCTTACATGTTGTATTAGGAATATCTAGACTTGAGTTAATTTAGCCTTAATAAGAATTGAAATAGGAATATCTAGCCTTATATTATTATTAAAGGATGGGGCCCTTCGTTAGGGTAGGGGCGCCCGAGGCGCGACTTTAACAACTATGTACTAAACGAACGTCATCTTTTACCATGCAGCAGCTGGATCCCGTGGAACTGGATACAGGGACATATTAATTGATGGCTTTGTTCCTCCTTCCACTAGTGTTGCACCAATGTTTCCATTCTACGAAAACGCCAGTGAGTGGGATGATTTTGGTGAAGTCATAAATCCTGATGATTATGTCATTAAAGATGATGACATGGACCACTCGACAATGCATGTAAGTTTTTCAGCTTGGAATGGTAACCACTTGCCTCCTATTGGCAAATTTTCTTACTTGCCCATGTCATTTTCTTTATCCTTCTCTGGATGCTTAAAGAAATCAACAGCCTTGCATGAATAATATTAGAAACAATATGTGAATAATGGGTTTTTAGTTGTTAAGTAACACGTTAGGGTGTGTAGACTTCTGGCAATGCTCTAGCATAATAGCCTTATGATTAGTTGACAAATTTTTCAGATGATAGTGCTTAGATGTAAGAAATGCTTTAAATTTTTATGGGGATATTTTTTGAAGTCAACTATTATCTTTCCATTACAGTTTGTCCCCAATTGCTTGACACCAACAAGGCAACAACACCTTTGCTTATAGTTTAGCCATTGCCCTTTACCTGTCCTATGGGTTAGACCTGCACCTCTTAGTGTTTATGTTTTGTTAGCCATTAGTGCGATTCTTGCATATTTGGGATTAGCCATTGCCCTTTACCTGTCCTACTTCCTAGACTTGGAGGAATATTGCATGGGTTTATTTTAAAAGAGAAGTCGTTGTTGTTACTTATCATCTACTTTGTTTTATTGCTTCTGATGTGTATCCCATACTGCTTGAACTTTCCTTTGTTATAGTAATAATTTGCGAGTATTTGTTCTGGTAATGAATTTCCTCACGTAAATAGCAATGAGGATTTAAATGTTCTTGTCTGCTCTAACTGTGTAGAATCCAACAAATTTTTTTAACTTGTATGTTTTTGAGAATCTTTGGAGAATCTGGATATGATTTTACAAGAATGTATTTTGTTTGAATGTTTGATTAATTATGAAAAAGGGAGAGAACAAATTTTAAGTTTGTTTATAACAGTGGTCAAAGTGTTTAGGCATATCTGCATTTGTTCATAGTGCTGTATTCTTTTATTCTAAACTACAAATGCACTGTATTCTACGAGTGAGGTGCCAATTCCTTGTTCTCAAGTTATTTATTGAACCTATGTTAAAACTTCCTTTGCTCTCTTTTGTTGTTTTGCTGTATTTAAATTAATTATTCTCAATAGTCCACATGGATTGTTGTTATATTAGGCTACTAGCTTACATCTTATATTCTCATTTCAGGTTGGTGGAGACATTGATGGAAAACTTGATGAGGGATCTGCTAGTTTGATACTTGATACGAAGCCTTCAAAAGTTATATCAAATGAATTAACTGTAAGTTCAGTTGCAGCATAATTTTATGTCTCGTTTACAGTCAAAACATTTGCCAATAAATTTGATATATCTATTTGATGCAACTTCTATCCTCTAAAATTTATTGCTCCCATCATTTGTGTATTCAGATTTTCATGCTTTCATTAAATCCAATTGAATCCTCGGTGTTGCCAGACACCTAAAATTGGACATGGGTACGGAGTTTGGTATTCAAATGTCTTCAACTGTTCAGCATATGTATAGGAGATTTGCATGATCTTTCTAGACATAGGCATGCATCTCTGTTGGATATTCACTAAATTGGTAGCACAGAGTGCATTCCCATATGTTCTCTCTCAATAGTATGAGATGCATGTTCGCTTAATCGATAATATTGTAACCTTGCACTCCTTCCTGTATACATTGTGAAGTGATGCTGTGATGGCAAGTATCTTTACGCATTGAACTGCAATTGAGAACATTTGTCAGAATTAAATGTTCTAATGACAAAATTTTGCCAATTGTCATATATAGTATTTGTTCTCTGAGGATGGTATATATATCACGAACACCCTTCTGATACTCCAGTTAAATTTTCTTTTCTCTGTTTCTTGTTGTTGTCTCACAAAATACGAATTGGCTGGCATGTAAAATTTTGGATACTTTCTTAACATTCTGGTCAACTAGTCAAGCATCAATTTTGCTGTCTGCTGAATTTGTATTCCACAATTCTTTAACAGGTTCAAGTGAAATGTTCATTGATATACATGGATTATGAAGGTCGATCAGATGGACGCTCGATCAAATCAATTCTTGCTCATGTTGCTCCTCTGAAACTTGTAAGATTATCTCTATCCATACAAACTTGCTGATTGGTATCTTCTAATTTAATACGTGACTATGTAATGCTTATGTTCTCTTGCTTGTGTATAAAAAATTTCTCCATGGTTTGGTTTCCATCATGCTTTTCCTTTCTTAGATCTTTGAAATGCCCTCTGTTTGTGTATCCTCTCCCTTTTTAAGTTGTATCACTCGGATGACCAACGATTTAGTTTGACTAATTTTCCCTATATAAAGAACCAAAGCACCTGAATTCTCAAAAAAAAAAAAAACTTTTGGTATCTGTCAACTAACAATAAATCCTGTTGTTTGTATTATATTTGCTCAGGTTTTGGTTCATGGATCAGCTGAATCTACAGAACATCTGAAGCAGCACTGCTTAAAACATGTCTGTCCTCATGTTTATGCTCCTCAAATCGAAGAGACAATTGACGTTACCTCTGATTTGTGTGCTTACAAGGTATTGTTGCCGAAAATTCTGTAATCTAATTTTTTTTGGGTGTAAATTTATTGATCATTCTGGTAGATTAACTTTTTTTATCTCATCTGATGCGTAGGTTCAACTTTCGGAGAAGATGATGAGCAATGTGCTCTTCAAAAAGGTACATTCTTGGTTTCATCTTCAGATGTGATGCTTAACATTGTTGTTATCAATCTTCATAATGTTTCCTTGTTTTTTGATAAACTGTGCAATTTCAGTTGGGAGATTATGAGATTGCTTGGGTTGATGCCGAGGTTGGTAAAACAGAGACCGACATGCTGTCTTTACTGCCTTTATCGACGAAACCTCCTCCACATAAATCTGTCCTTGTTGGCGACTTGAAAATGGCGGATTTCAAACAGTTCCTTGCTAGCAAGGGTGTGCAGGTAATTTTCGTTATGGTTTTTCCTCTTTCATGGTAAATTAGTCATAAACTCTGTTTTATAAGGCGGTCAAGGCGCGAGTTTATATAATCGGGCGGTCAAGGCGAAAACTGTTGTTAAAACCTAGAAAAGTATCGTCAAAGTCTAGAAGAGTATCGCCAAAGCCTAGAAAAGTGTTGCCAAAGCCTAGAAAAAGTGTTGCTACATGAATTTTTTTATTTTATTATATAAAAATTTATTTGTTAGTTAAATTTATTCTTCTAATTCATTAATAATTAGTTAAATTTATTATTCTAATTCATTAATAAATATTAAATATTTTAAAATACTAATCCGCCTAGGCCCCCTAAGGCTCTAGCCGCTTGACTAGCACCTTTTAAAACACTGGTCATAATGCTGTTCTTTAGACTAACTGAACTTACGAAAAGAGATCGATCTGCACTTTATATATCTATGAAAAGTTATAACCTGATATAAACAGGTCGAATTTGCGGGGGGAGCACTGCGCTGTGGAGAGTTTGTGACTCTTCGTAAAGTCGGTAATGTTAGCCAAAAGGTGAGCTCAATGTTACTTCAATCTTTTATTCCTGTCTGTGTTTAGGTGTGCAAATTGCAATGATAACCAATTTAATTCTTTAAACTATGATAAAAGATCAATTTTGGTTCTTCATCCTGCCAATCTCATGTGTAGAAATAACGGATAATATACCCGCCATTTTCGGATGAATTTGACCCTGCTGGATCGATATACAAAAATTTCATTTTGAACCTATTTGTAATTTTCATTTCGCATTGGTCCTTGTGAAACCTGGAAATTTTTTTATGTACCTGGATTTGCATATTTGTTTTCAGGGTGGCGGTTCCGGCGCTCAGCAAATTATCATTGAAGGACCCTTGTGTGAAGATTATTATAAGATCCGGGAGTATCTTTACTCTCAGTTTTATTTGCTTTAATATGAGAAATGCAAGATTTGTTCTGTCTTTTTTTCAAATGAATCCGTAAACTGAAACTTGACTGTATAATATCAGTTTAGCATCAATTTGTAAGCCTCTTAGTTTTACTATTTTCAATTTACAAACATCCAAAAATGGCGGTGAAAAGTAGTTAACCTGTCTTTCCACCTCACCTTCTCCAACATTGCTGATTCAGTAAGATTGTTGAGTTTTTTTATATGTTTGAAGAGTAAATTACTACAGGTCAATTACATTATGTCACATCATTATATTTATTAACATGAGAGCATATTTTCTCAACTACGATGTATTAGTATAATTAAATCAACTCCGCAATCGAACATAAATTTTTTTGGAAAACATACGGAAATTAGAGAGACAAGATTAGTAATTAATTAATGTGGTGGATTTTGCTTGGAGTAGGAGGCAAGTTCCTTGTTGACCAAATTAAGATTTATGGTTCTATAACTGAAGGATTCTTTCATCCATTTAAAGTATTAACATGATTAAGACTTACTATTTAAGTATCTCATGTAAAGCACTATTTGCCTCTAATTTGCAATTATTCCTGAGAATAACTCAGTATTGCTATGGAAGAGTTGGAAGCTAATTCCATCCAAAAGAGTGAAGAACAATCCAATTTCATATGCAAAAGTGCCAATTTAGATGAAGCAAAAAAGGTTCCAAAAGAAGTAGATACATTATATCTTGTAAATTCTTCTATTATCAAAAGTAAAATTGAAGAAGCTGAGAAGATAATTAAAAATATGGATGAAAAACAATCTCAACTTTACAAGAATATAAAAGAGAAAAAGGTAACTTCATTAATATTCTATTTATTTTCTATTTTATCCTTTTGTCTTTTAGTTTTGTGCCTAATGTACATGTAGCTTACATTCTTCAGTTGTCCGTTTTTATAATAACGTTTCAGGGAACATTGTGAATTAATTATCTCTCAATCCTTCGGATTGGCCTTGATTTTGCAGTTCGGTATAGACAGTTTGAAATCAAGATTGGAATATGTAATGCACAAAGATAGGATGTATAGGCAAAATACGGGGTGGCAGAAGGAGATGTTGGATCTACTAAAACTAGCTCTAGACAAGTCAAGTTTCACCAATAATAATGCCTACCAATATATAGATATCAAATCAAGCATCTCTGAAGAAGAAGAATTTGATTTTAAGGTAAGAAAGCATCAAGAAAAGCCAAATATTTCAAATGTTAACTCTACCAATAAAAATACTTTTTTACATCAGATGTTAAAGTTTGTTTAGCATTTTCTACTTTATACTATTTCAGTTACCAACCGGAACCTTATGTTATTTTATTTGGACTAATATTTAAAAAAATGTATATTTTGTACTGAATGAGTTATAATTTTGAATAAAAGGTTCGATAATAATTATGCTACACGATAGAAGGGTAACTATGCTATAAACATGAACTAATAAAAATTCATAAAATTTAACCAGATTAGTTCAATTTGACAATAAATTTTGTTATCAAGTTTGTAACACTCTTTCTATCGAACATATATATACCAATTTATGTCAAAGATACAATTCATAGCATCAATTAAACTAGCCATACACGTTTAACCGAGTGTGATGTACAAAACTAACTATTTCTTTAACGAAAAGCTCGAAACATGTTTTTACTGATCTGTTAAAATAAAAGGTTACGTACTACATCTAACCTGTTGACTAATCAATTTCTTTCGTTTTTAATATTTTTTTTATAATTTTAAATTTAGAAACTCCATTTCATAATGCTACATGGAAAGAAAAATATGGCTGAGGAGAAGAGACTCTTAAAGGAGATAAGAAGAAGACAAGACACAGCAGCCATTGTTAGCTCCACAAATAGAACAGTGGAAAACCTTTATCTTAAGGTTTAGTTTCAATTTTAAATAAATTTTTAAATTTCATATGATTATTATTGATTAATTTCTAATCTTGAATGCAGACTTCGTGCCGTTTTTCACAACTACGTGGTTTTGAATTGGATAAAGAATGGCATATGCAAAGACTTGAAAGCATCAAACAATTGAAACATAAAAGAGCGGATGTCATTGATAATGCTGTTGTTAATGAAAAGATTTGGGACACGTTAGGATCAGAAAAAGCAATTCAACAAAAAATCATGGCAATTCTTGCTTTTTTTTTTTTTTTCTTATATCAATTCAGAAAATGACACGATTCGCTAAACGATGACACAATTCACTAAACGATGAATCACTTACGCATTACTCCCTCCATCTAGATATATATGACTTTTCGAATAATTCACAGGTTTTAATAAATTTATAAATTAAATGGATAATTTACTAATTTACATTTTGATTGAGTCATGCAATTTATACGATGATGCATAAAAGTTGTACAAATTAATAAGGCAGGAATGAAATAATTGAGCAAAAAATACCTTGAAAGTTGACAAAGTCATATATAGTTAAATACAACAAAATAGTGAAAGAGTCATACATATCTAGATGGAGGGAGTATTATTGACCGTGCTACTATGTTAAAGTGCCCGATTTGGATCACGATCCATTGCCTTGGCCATTGTGTTGCCCAAGGCATATGGGGCACGGTTAGTTGGCATCACCCTCACCTTTTTCCATCTTTCTAGCATCACAGACACAGTCGAACAGACTAATTTTATTCGCAAAAGTTTTCGGTGATGCTTGTCAAGTTGACAGAATAAAAATTGATCTTGTAGTTGTAACAAACATTAATACATCAACTGAAACTGCAGCTTAAAGAGAAAAAGTTAGAGGAATTAAGAAAGAAGCAGAAGGCAAACAGAGCTGAGATTAAGAAACTAGAGAAGAAAATAGTCACCATTGAAAAAGAGATTACTTCATTACACAGTCAAAATGCATCAGCATACAGGAAAAAGGGTGAAGCATACAAATGCAGATTTTCACTAAAGAAGAAACAAGAGGAAATGGTAAGTACTAGCTGCTTCTAATTTACCGAATCCAAGTTCATTGTGTTTCGGGATGGTAAACAATAATCCAGTTAAGAATTTTATGTGTTTAATTAGCCTTTGTAGAATATAGAAATGTGTAGACTGTAAAGTGCTCAATATGAAATTGCACTAAATAACTTGTTGCTGTAGATGGGTGATCTCAGTCTTACAAATACAGAGAAAGGAAAAATACAAATATAGATAAGCCCGGAAAGAGTGTTGGTGTGAATCCGGATAGCGGGCAGTGTGATCTAAAATGTACATGTCTAGACAATCTTAATTTATCATTCTTGTATGACAAAACTTATTTGTCCATAAAATCATCGCATCCATTTAATGAGGAAAAAAATTATGACTATAACTGAAGAATAATAATACATGGCGCTGGACAAAAATCGGCATCTTATTATTCGACACCCTTGCTTGCCTTGTAGGTGTTTACTAGTTGCGTTTGCACATCCTGTGACACTGGTAAATGCTCTTTGTATTCCATGGTGAATTCGCCTTTCCCCTGCATAAAATTATGAGCTTTCGTAAGCGATATACTACGAAGCAGTAACACATATTTTGTGTTCATCAGTGAATTTCTATTGCATTATTATTTACCTGTGTCATTGACCGCAGAGATGTTGAGTAACCGAACATGTTATTTAGAGGAACCTGTAAACCACATTTAAAAACAAATTGTAATCCATTGGAGTGCATGTGACACTTTAAATTCTAGGAGCAAGAACAGTAAAGTTATCGTCATGATAGGTATGCATTTTTTTTCCGTTTTGTAATATATTATTGTTATAGAAAACCTACTAATTTAAGGCAAAAAGATTAAATTTGGACACAAGTTTTTATCAAAATTTGAATATTCACTATTCAGTTAGTAAATGCATGTAATCTTAAAGAAAGAAGCCCAAAAGCGAATACGTGCCAAAAACAATGAAGTATATCATGTCTAGGGTCGAGTTTTAATTTTTTATCCTACTAATTCGATAAAGGGAAAGCAAAGTATAGTATGCTTACATGAGCAGTGATTATCGAGTCATCCCCATCCTGATCATTTCCAACAATCACTCCTTTTCTCCTGCAGCACATACAGTAATAAGAAGTCAAATAGTGTATAAACAGTTGAATAAAGCAAGAAACAAAGACAAGCAACTAACGACGCCACTCACTTGTTAATATCACCAGCAACAGTTCCCTGAAACTCTGTTGGTACTTTCAGCTCCACCAACATGATTGGTTCCAATATAGTTGGTTTCGCAGCCGTGTAGCACTGATTAACAGAATAAAAAAATAACACGAAAACTAAAAATCAGGCACAAAAACTTTGAAAGCAGGTTAAAATCAACACAGCTCAGCCCTAGATAAAGAATATGAGTAAAACCTGTCTAAAAGCATATATTGATGCTAATTTGAAAGCAAGTTCACTAGAATCCACTGCATGGGATGCACCATCAGTTAAAACAATGCGGACATTTTCTACTGGATGCCCAATTAAAGAACCCCTGCACAGAGAGAGTACACATAAACATACTAGTGAAATTTTTCTAAAACATTTCACAAGTTAATAAACTCAATTGCAGGGAGAGACACCCAAAGTAGCAAAAAAGCTAGTGCACTCACGAATTAGCAGCTTCTCTAAATCCCTTCTCAATTGCAGGGATAAACCCGGATGGTATAACTTGTCCTACAATCATGTTATCAAACTCAAACTTGGATGTTGAACCTTCTGGAAGTGGCTCTATAAACCTGCATACAAGGAAATAAAAAAAGCAAATTATGTTGGAGTCACCTTATGAACTAATAGCAACATATTGCACTCAGACGCCACATGTATGAACAACTAGTGCTTATACAAGATCATGAGATATTTAGGAACATTATACTTATCACATAAAAGCTGTTCTGCCCAAAATAATTTAGTTACTAATGAATGCAAAGATCGATATATCATATTTGCTTACCCGGTAACTCGCCCATATTGCCCTTGTCCTCCACTTTGCTTCTTATGTAAATAATCAAATTCTGCACGCTTAGTAACAGTTTCTCTAAAGTTCACACGGGGCTTCCCAACAGTTGCATCCACCTGCTCAAGGTGAACATAAGGGGAAATGGAAAGTAAGTATTTTTTTCTAACAAAAATAACAGATGGACATGCCCTATTTCCTGTAATAATGCAGAGACCTTGTACTCTCTCCGGATACGTTCCACATATATGTCCAAATGCAACTCTCCCATTCCAGATATAATTGTCTGCATGCGAAGACATTATTAGCTTAACATAATCCAATATAAAGGGACCAACAGAAAAAAAAATAATAAAAAAGCCAAACCTGCCCACTCTCAGGATCCAAACCAACACGGAAAGTTGGATCCTCTCTCTGAAAACGATTTAAAGCCTTTGAGAACTGAGAAAAATATACGAGAAAAAGAATCAGTTAGTTGACCAACAAAAGAAGCCAAAGGAACAGGAAAATAGATATCTTTTGAAAGTGCTTACTTGACCACCAGAGTCTTTTGACACAGGTTGAACAGCTAAGGACATAACTGGTTCGGGTACATTCATAGACGTCATAGTGTATCTGATTGAACCATCTGTAAAAGTATCTCCTGCGATACAGGGAAATGATGAAAAAAATGAGAAATATGGTATGGTCATTGATCTGGACATTAATATTGACTATTTTACTACCCTGTAATTTTCTTAAACCATATTTCAGGTGACAATACCACTCAACTGGACTGAAGTCTATTGTCCTATTTTTCCATTATTCTTAGATACTTTAACCTGTAAATTCTCACTGTCTCGTCCCCCACATAACTAAAATAATAAGAGTACTGTCCTATGCATATCTATACTAGAAAAATGAATCAGACCTGAAGCACAATCCACACCGAACACAGCAACAATTTGCCCAGCATGTGCCTCTTGAATGTCCTGCAGCAAAAAAATTTAAGATCTGAAAGGAAATACTTTGAAGTTTAAACAAATACACTGCAAATATCGTAAGGCGCTCTATAATGTATAAAGATCTAAAATTTCACGAATAGGGTAACTCACCTCCATTTCATTAGAATGCATCCGGACCAAGCGGGGAACCTATATTAATTTATTAAAGAAAACTATCAATAAATTACGAATGATTAGATAATTGACAATAGAATAAATTGATAGCACAAGATTATTTTAAGCCCCTAAACATAACATGTTTATACAATTCTTCCCCTTTCAGTTTTTAATTCTGTTAAAGCCACATTAAATGACTGTTGGTTTGAATCCCATAGATGACGTATATTATTGCAACCTTGAAGTTAGGACCATATAATCTGCTCAATGTATGGTCTATGAGACTATGATAGCTCAATTATGCAAGCAATTACATAAACATGCAGATTATATACTTTGTCAAATTTACTTAATAATTCTCAAGGCAGAATGAAAACAAAACTTTCAGTTCAACCACTGATTATAATAAAACAAAGCAAAGTCTTAGGAGGTCATATGCATCAAACAACTATATCAATTGAAGAACAACACCAACTCCTTTTCTTTTTCCTTTTCAAAAAACACCTATAAGAAACAGAAATATGCCTGAACCAACCTTGATCTTCTTGCCTGTGTTAATATTCACAATAAATTCACCCTTGCGAATGACACCTTCATAAATCCTTCATTGCAAACTTACTAGTATGAGTAATTACATATATTGCAACAGATATATATTATCAGTATAATTCCAAGCTAGAAGTTGATGGAGCTTATATAAGATAAATTGAGTTCAAGATATACCTTAGGTATGTTAATTGACCGAAACGCCCTTCTTCTAATTTAAAAGCCAAGGCAACAAGTCGACCGTCTGGTGATCCAGTCAACAACACCTATACTTCATTTAATATTTTAATCACCTTAATAGACAAAAACACAAGGAGAAATAGTGAGAAATTTGTCCAACTGAATACCTTCTCTTCATCTTTTGACTGGTCGAGAGCATAGTTGCTAACTTCGACAGGACAAGGCAAATAACTAAGTACACCATCCAAAAGAGGTTGCACACCCTACATTAAAACATGACCACATCTTAATACTGCAACAGATAGACAGGGATATGATAAGAATAATGTTCAGCATCAACAATGTACAATCAGATACAAATACCTTGTTTTTGAATGCACTACCCATGAATACTGGTATGAATTTTCGAGCTACAGTAGCCCTGCGAATTGCATCCTAACAAAAAAGACAAGTAGGCTCCAAATGTCAAGAATGCTATCAGATATGAGCATAGCATGTACCGAGGCGAATTAGATGGAAACAAAGGGAAAAAAGTATAACTTGAGCATTGCTGTATGCAACCAAACAATGAAGAATACATTGAATTAATGTTTCATTTCAAAACAGAATCATATACAGTATAATACCCCATACCTCAAGATCTGCAGATGAAATGGGCTCATCTGCAAGAAAAACATCAGCCAGTTGATCATCAACTTCAGAAATCACTTCTATTAGTTCATGTCGTTTTTCTGCAACTAGGGCCTCCATATTTGCTGGAACATCTTCAGTAACAATAATTTCACTGCAATGGATTAAACCATAAGAAAAAGAGAGATGATGCCATACTAGTACTAATAAAAAGGAAATAAAAAAACACAATCAGAGTGAATCCATACCCATTGGAGCCATGGAAATAATAAGCTTTCAGCTTCACTAGATCGATAAGGCCCTTAAAATCTTCTTCCATCCCGATTGGAACTTGCACAGCTGCACTATGATGCCTCAGTTTAGACCTCGCCTAAAATATAATATAAACAAACCATCACAATGTAACTCGAAAAATTCTTAAAAAATCAGCATGCCATTAGAAATGCATTCCGCGGAATTAAATTACAGAGTGAAAGCTAAAAGAATTCAAATTTACAATTAATATAATTTTCCTATGTCCATGATTACATTTAAAAATTGACAAATGACAAAGTAATTAACTTGCAAAGTAGAAGTCTATCATACTTGATTCAGAACTTTCCAAGGATCAGCTCCCATTCGATCAAGTTTATTAATAAACGCAATTCTAGGGACTTCATATCTCCTCATTTGCCTATCCACAGTTATAGATTGACTTTGAACTCCACCTACACTACACAGCACAAGAATTGCTCCATCCAGCACACGCAACGCCCTCTCCACCTCTATGGTAAAATCAACGTGTCCCGGCGTATCAATTATATTCACCTAAACCATCACAGATCAAATAATTTCCATTCCTTCATTGAAATGAAACTAATAATAATCAATTGAACGATTGAGTAAGTTTCTAGACACCTGATAGTCCTTCCAAGTGCAATAAGTAGCAGCAGATTGGATGGTAATCCCCTTTTCTCTCTCGAGGTCCATTGAATCCATCTTAGCTCCAACTCCATCACGGCCACGAACCTCATGGATCTCATGGATACGACCAGTATAGTAGAGGATTCGCTCGGTGAGTGTAGTCTTACCGGAATCGATGTGAGCTGAGATTCCGATGTTCCGTACACGTTCCATTGATTCCTTCCACCATGGCTCCTTATCTTCCTTGACGCGAGCAGCGTTGGAGAAGTGTCGGAGGTGGAAATTTCCGAGGAGGAGAGCAGCGGTAGGGGAATTGGAAGTCGGAGCTGCCGCTTTGGTGGTGGCGGTGGAAGAGTAGAAGGAGAAAAGGAGACGTGAAGTGGAGTAACCTCTGGATCGGGCCATGGCGGAGTAGAGGAGGGAAAACCCTATACCAGGCGCCACGGAGGTTTAAGAGAAAGGAGTTGTCGTTTTGATTGAATTTGAAAATGGATTTTGGGTCCCCAAAACCGACTCATCGTTTTCTCTTAAACTAAGGCTCGCTATGTCTAGCCCATTCGCAGGTGTTTAATATCGACTTGGAGAATACATAAACACCAATAATATAAAAATAATTATATAAAAAATAAATGTCAAATTTTCTTTAACTGATAAAACTACCAAATTCTCTGGATCAGATTTTTCGTGATTTTTGGAAACGAAAAAAAGAAAAATAGACCATTTCATGTGATGCCTTTGTCTATCTTCCTGAATTATTCATTGTAGGAAAAAAAAAAGAAAATTTCAAAACCAAGCTAGCAATTGAATAGACTCCCCCAACCACAAGGTTTTGGGTTGTGTCTAGTGGCTGTGCCGGGATGAGATTTGGGGAGGGGGTAATCGACCACTGTGAAAAATAAATTTTAACTGGTAAATAAATTCAATATGACAAATAAAAAATTTAATTATAATGAATTTAATTACATAGAAATACATAATAGTATCAATTAGGGATGGCAACGGATCCCGGACCCGGTCCGGATCCGTGGATCCGGATCCGTTTTTTAGGGTCCGGATCTCGATTTTTTGGACCCGTCGGATCCGGGTCCGGGTCCGGGTTTAGGAAACGGATCCGGGTCCGGGTAATGAAACCCGGATCCGGACCCGGATCCGTATTTAAATATTAATTGTATTTTTTTATTTATTATTTACCCCGAAAATATTGGATAATTAATATTATTTGATATCCACATAAATCCAATTGCATGAACA
>CATIWQ010110448.1:0-10689 GCA_949673415.1 Euphorbia schlechtendalii
AGATTTTTTTGGGACCATTTTAATTTTCAACAACTAATACATATATATGATATATGTAATTATTGTTGGGGTAGAAACAGTTGAGATAGAGGCTAAACGTATATAAGAACCCAAGTCAATTATGCTTTCCGAGAAAAGACAATTTGATGCAGTAGAAAAAAAAACACACCCGATGAAAGTCGATGAGCGTGTTTTGGTTCGTCTAGAAAATCGGATTGAAATTTTTTTGCAAAGGCAGGCCTTAAGAAAAATTTAATTTTAGAAAACGGTCAAATTTTTAGGATGATTATATTGCTAACATAAGTGGTTCAATGATAATTTTTAATTACTCACGGGGCAATGCATGTAGCTTTTCGGCAAAAAAAATCTTTTAGACCTGCAATTTTATGTTATTTTGTTTTTAAGACTAAATTGTAAACATTATTTTCAAATTTATTTAGACTTTTAACACTAACCTTCAGATACTATTTATATGCATTAGAAGATTAACTGCAGTAATTAGATGAGCTGTTTTATTTCAAACTAGAAGATTTGTTGGAATCGAATACATTTTCTTTGTGTTTCAATTATTCCGCTTCATCCATTTTCAACAAAATAAGTTGGATCTAATAGTCATTCAACCTTCACGCATTTGTTTTATATATATATATATATATATATATTATAAAAACAAATGCATCATTCAAGTCAATTTGAAGAGTTATATAAAATTGACGCATTATCTAATATTTAACAGATTATAATAATGATAAATTTATACCGACTATAATGCAGTCTATTACTTATAATTGAGTCCAGTAAGTGAAGTGAAGTTTTAACAAACATGTTTTCATTTTCTTAATGAAACATCTAATTAATATAATTGGTAAATGAAGAATATTAGTAGTTAGTTATAATTAAGACAGAAGTGATGAGTCTTAGTCTTGGTTGACAATGAAAGTGGAACTAGGTAACCCCTGTAGTTTGAAAATAGATTTGTTCAACTACCACCAAACCATTTTCATTTCTTTAAGTAACTCCATCAACTAATACCCGGAATAAATTAAAATCTGTTGTCTCAATTTCATGTTTTCTTTTATGTCTTTCGTCCATTTTCTGACACGAGACACATTGTAAATCTGAGAAGTGAGAGGGAAACTGAAAAGTAATAAAGAAAACACAAAAAACATCACATGTGAGATACTGAATGAAATAATAGATTCGAATTCGAGACACGGATTTTTAATCCCGAAATGCATGTCATGTTTTAGTATTTGACAAAATTTGGGTTTGTAATTTAGACTTTAGATAGCTACTTCTCAACTAAAGCTTAATTATTATCTCGTTGTGGGTGTGTTCGTTGTCTAGACGGTGTATGGTTTGGTTATTTTGTGACAAGAGGTTCAAGTTGTACCCACATATTCACTTTGGTAATAAATATTTTTTATTAATTTGAATATTGAAGTATTCATAATAACAAAAAGTTTTCCCTTTTGATGATCAAACCTTGTGGATAGTTTGTATGACAGTGATAATTGCATGATTTAGCGTGGACTTTTGGATTTGGGTTCAAATACTTTAAACTAAGGATGCCAATGAATGTTGGAGCCAACCCGAATCTAAATCGGTTTTTAAATTTTGGATTTCAAGTTTTCCAGAGCCAAGAATCAGAATCCAGATTTGAATCTTAAAAAATTATGTGCTATGGAATATGTCTCTAGATATGGATCAATATATTTTTTTTATAAAAAAAGTCTTAAATACTTCATGAAATATCAAATTTTTAATTAATTGATATAATAGTAAATTTTACGTGACAATTTTTATTACCTTTCACTTTACAACCACCAAATCATATTTCACACAGTTAATCAAATAATTTTAAAATGTAAAGTATGATAAATTTGTAAAATCAAAATTAACATAGAAAAAACCCGTAAATATATCACTACAAAGGTAATTGGAGATGATAACTTTATTTTGAAAAAGTATAGAACATTAAAGATGAGTATAAATGAATGAAAGAATTTTTCAATTTCCCATATTAATATAAACAATAGATGTTTTTAGAATTGTTATTTAAAACAAATTATAAATTTATTAACTTTTTAGGAATGGACATCCCACATCATTCTCAAATGATCCACTAAGCTTGTATATAAATAGGATTCTGAAGGTCTTAACTTGAATGACCCCTATTAAAGCCATGAGGTTGGTTGTAAACGGCGCCAAAGCGGGCAATATCGTTTAAACTGTTTATAACACGTTATCAGCACGATCGTGATCTCAAAGGATCCACTGAGCTTGTATATAAACAGAAACTTGAAGGTCTTAACTTGAATGATGCGTATTAAAGAGTGAGGTTGGTCGTAAACAGCGTTAAAGCGGACAATATCGTTGAAACTGTTTATAACAATTAATTGTAATAATTGTGATGATCTCTTTTTATTCGCTTGAAATCAAGATATGTGAAATCGTTGTATATGGATATGATTCTAAATTTCGATGGCCAAGAGATATAGCTTGAGTCTGTATCTAATTATCATGAATGGATCTTATGCGGTGTTTTAAAAGGTTCTAAGCGCTAGTCGGAAGACTAAAGTCATCTGGGTTCTAGACGGGAACTAGGTGGCTTAGTATTTTTTAATATTTGTATAATAAAATTAAAAAATTTTGCAACATCATTTTTATGGATTTTTGATAACACTTTCTAGGCTTTATCAACACTTCTGAATAATTGCAAGGAATTGGGTCTTTGTTGCGCTTTGACCGTCTTGGATCGCTTAGTAGCACCCAATTATATAAAATTGTGGTGATGTTCCAAAAAACCCCACCTAGACCGCCTTTTAAAACATTAATCTTATGGCCATGACTAAACTTATCTCAAAAAGCATTTCAAAGGGTAAAAATTGTTTCTCGCATATACAAGGAACAACAATGTTTAATATTCAACTAATATAAGATGTCTTACACACCCATCACGTGTCCAAATTTATTTGTAGTGTGAAATAAATATCACGATCAAGTTCTGATACCATGTGAGCAATGGTTTAACTCGCCTCAAAAGAAATCTCAAACAGTAAAAAATGTCTCACATATATATAAGAAGCAACACTACTTAAACTTCAAGTAATGTGAGATATCTAATAAATACATATCTAGATCTACACGGTTGCAAAATTACTTATAGAAAAAGGTTGAGGTTGGTGTTGTACTTGACCATACATATCCATCATTTTCACATCATAGTATATTGGGTCTCAATTACTTTGTTATAGATCTAGTGTTGCGTAAGAAGGTGAAAATGCTTTACCCATTACTCTATTGCTTCCATTTTTTATGTATATATTAATTGGGCAATCTAGATAAATTGCTGTGTAAATAAGCAATTATAGGTCAATTTTGGTCATTCAAATATTTGCACTTCATCGTCAATTTAACTTGAAAATAGAATCCCCGGGGACACATAATTATGCTAATGACACTGTCTTCAAAGTTAATGTCAGAAAAGTTATTATTTTTGTTTGGAAATTATTTGTGAAGTTGATTTACACACAATTGTAAGCGATTTAAAAAACAAAAGAGAGCTAAGCATTGTGAGTTAGGTTTACAACACTTCACATCTACAGTTCACATGCAATCATAAATGAAAATAACATATGGTCAGTTATCTTTTGATACAAGCTTGATTAAGGCCTTGAATTGGTGGATGATGGGATAATACAATTAATACACAATAATATATGTAATATGCAGATAAGCATGAAATATTGAAGCGTGAAGATGAAGAGGACTTCGCTTCAACGAAAATTTAATATGATTTAAAATGTTTAAGGATAAGAAAAGAAAAAGGCACAAATTTCTTTTCAATTGAGTTTCCCCTTATATTATTATTATTATCATTATAAACTGTGGGGTGAGAAATTGACACATATAATAAATCTGCATGGTCTTTTTTTATGATCACGTCATACGTTATTGCTAATACTTAATACAGTATATTACATTAATATATTTTATATTTTTCATGTAATTAGATTTTTTTTTCAAAGAACATAATTATGTGTTATATTTATTTTTTAACTTTATGATAGAAGATGTAATTTAATTATAATTAGTTTATGAGTTTTATTTGAATTAAGAAAGGTTTAGTACCCTTCTTAAGCAGAATGTTCTGTATTATTTATGCATCATGTTTTTTTTTTGTTGCTAATGTGTGTGTTTGATTAATTTATTAATTAAATGACTTCTTCAAAAATATTTTTCTTATATAAAAAGAACTTTCATTCGAGAAGCCATTTCAAAATATGCGTTCATGTCCATTTTGAAAAAACATGGAGGCGGTTGAAAAATACAAAGGCAAATATTAAAATAAATAATCATATATTCGATCTCAGTTTTTATCTTTCGGATTTGGATGTGCCAATTAAACTGAGAAGTTCGTCTTATGAAATTTTTCTGATCCAAGCTTCAACCAAATAACAAACATAATCAATAAGATACGTATATAAATATATAACATAAGTAATAAAAACAAGTTAAAGAAACTTGAACACCAATAAGTTGAGTCATGTCGAATGACACTGTCCTTAAAGGATACTTTTAGTTTCTTCCAAGATTAAATAGTTCCTTCACTCTCAATTTGAAAGTAGAAACAGGAACAGATGCAATATCATATTCAGTAAATTAGAACAAAACAATTTTCGGGGAAAATGATGAACACTTCAATTGCTTGAAAGAAATCCAATATAAAATTGTATGAGACATGAAAATTAGATAGTATATATAATATACTAATCTCTCATCAAACTATGTTGATTTTATTTTTCTCTTTGAACTCATGATGGCTCATCATATTTATAATGAAAAATATAGTTGTTGAGCCATAAACATATTCAATGTATGGCTTTTACTTTTGTCATAAAACACAATAAAAATAGGAGTTACAAGAATTATAATATAAAATGTATAACTCACAAATTAAAACTAATTAAAAACATTTATAAAAATAATAAATATAAACCTATTACATGTAAACTTCTTTTGATATAAATCAAAAGTTTTAAATCTATATACTATAATTAATATGAAATTTATTATCAAATATATGATGACAAAAAAAATGTTACAAGTAAACTTTATAACATATAAAATATTTCATTTGAAATTACACAAAATTCCAACACAGGCAATAATCCAAATTAAAATATGAGTATTAAATATGAAATTTACTCGATTACATTAGTTTTTTAAATATGAGATTAATATTCAAATAAAATGAAAAAATACAAAAATATAATCTGAAAAATATTATTTTAATGTTTATTCTTTTTTCAGAAATATGAATTTTTCGTAAAGTTTGAGTTTCAAACCCATGTCATTTTCCTCTGTTGTGTTTCTTTCAAAGCAATGGTAATGTAGGGTCAAGAGTAATAATTTACCGAAAAGATTGTTTATTGTATTTTTTAAATGTGAAAGGATATATAAAAATTTTGTAAGGTGAATAAGTACGTAAATCTAGGCTCGTAAATCTGGGCGAGCTCATTCAACATTGCTCATATTTATAAGGTAAACAATACGAAAATGGCAAGGCGTCGTCAATCATGTTGAAGCTACCTATTAGATACCTAAAGCTATCAAAATCATGATATAACTTAACAAAGCAAATCAATCGGCCCTCCACTGCATTTATTCTAATAACTCAATTTGTAGTGGTAATACTACATTTTATTTTTCATTTTTCTCGTTATCTCTATTCAAAACCTATGACTAATACCGATTAAAGGGCTTAAAAAGCCCAAAATAAATTTGTTACAGCCCAGCTAGTCCAGTTCAAATATATGAATGACATTCAAAGATGGGCCTGTATGAGGAATTCATTTTGTTGTTTCTATAAAAATAATAATGTACGAGCACATTCAAATAAATGAAAAATGAAAAATGACATGATACAATAAATGGTGCACAATATTTATTAGATCTTCAACCTACAGACAAACAAATAGAAGCTTGAATAGTTACTTTAATATTATCTTATTGACGAGAAAGACTATTTAACAAATAATTTAATATTTTTGTTACTATTTATTTTGGAAAAAAATACAATTGAAAATAAAATAGATAATTTATTGCAGCTATTTTTAAAATTTTTTTGGATATTTTACCATCTTATCAATATGATCTTCTATTCCACAATAAACTAAAAATGCTTTAAGTAATGTATGATGTTTTCTATGATGACTTTATCTTAGATAACATTATCATACTTACACTTTTCAAATGTTAGATCAAGGTACACACTTTTGATTCAATAGGAACAAAGAGAAAAATAATGATAAATTTTTCAAATACAACCGTAAAATTTTGGGGAACGTAAATATCAAAATGACCAGATTAGAAACGGGTATGCCATTTGGGCAAAAAATGTGATTTTTCCACATTGTAATTGGGTTAAAAATATATTGGAAGAGAATATATACATTTATAACCCACGGGCCGTTATATACTGTACAAAAAAATTGGATGCATTTTATATTTATTATATATAAAAGTTAATTTTGTGGTCCAGGCAAACAGTTATTGCACTGATATAATTTCTTTTTCAGGCATAGGGCTTTTTGTTTGTATAAATTTTATTTATTTATTTAATACCAATTTTGTTTTAAAATGAGGAAATACTATTTTTTGCTTAAACTTATCCAAATTTTTTGGATCGATCAATTACAATAAAAAAGGAGGAACCAAATCATAACTTTAAAAAACAGGAGTAAAATTAATTCGCCTGCTTATTTTTGTTACTAAATAAAATCCAATAGTTAATTATGTTAATAAATTTGTCTGCTCCAATTTTGATATCTCTTTTCTCATTCAAAATTTGACTTATGATTATTTACGTAGTTTTTTGTTTTTATTTTCTCCCATATCTTCTCAGGTTGTCTCTCTTAACAAAAATTTCTGTTCCAGAATTCAAGTGCTAGTCATAAAAGAAGATATCCAAATGAGAACAGTAATCTAATATACTGGTTGAAATCACCTTTTCTTCCTTGAAGAAGAAATTAATCAAGTGATTGATTGAAATAATTAATATATAGTTGAAATAATTTGATTAAAATCAATATTTGGATCACAATTTCGGGATGAATCAGAGATCATATAATAAAATGGAATATTTGTATCTCACATTATCTTCATAAACTGTAGAGAATTCCAGCAAATTTTCAGCCATTACCATAACTTATTATTAGATATAAATAGAAAAAATAAAATAAAAAATGGGACCTTTTGACAATAGAGAAAAAATTGTCATTTTGTAGAAAAAAATATGGCCCCTAAGATATTGAAGAACCAAATTGAAAGGAACCAAATTTGGACATTACCTTATATTTCACAATCATTTCTCTAACCTTGTCTTTGTTCCATGTCTCATGCATAGGTGTGATTTCTAGGCTGTCTACGTTGCTTGCCTCTTCATCGTTCATTTTCCTTTTCCGATTAATCTCGGATAACAATTAAGAACTCGCGAGTACAAAACAATACTCAATCTCATATGGGCATGCAAATACATTGAAGAGCAAGACATTTTTGGTTGCTTATGTAGAGAATTTCATGGGTACGGAAAGTTGGTAGATTAAGTAAGCATACAAGTGATGTTTAGCCTAACTAACACAAAATTAATCTATTTCTATCAGCTTATGTATTACTCATCAATTTTTTTTTATTTCCAATGTTGAATTCTCTGCGTACATACATCTCCAACCATACCCTCTCAAATGTAACGGGATCATAACCAGTTGTTAAATTTTATATTTATAGACCTCAATGTAACAATCTAGATACATGAAGTGTGAGCCAAATTATAATAAAATGTAAATCTAATAACAACTCCAACCTTACACCTAAAGTGCAACTGGACCAGAACCAGTTGCTACTTGTCAAATATTTCTTGACCTATCTCATCTAAAGCTTAAGATTATCAATAGTTTAAGTCTTCTATATTAGTCCAATAAACAGACTACATATATTTTCGACTGTCAAACCTTCTTCTATCCTAACACTAGTAATCTGAAAATCAGCCTAGGCGTGCACCATTCTGATTTTCCCTAATCGGGCGGTCCTAAGCGGGTTGACCGATTAGGCGGCTCTAGGCAGACAAGGAAGGTCTGGCCAATGGTTTTTTTGTAATTAAAAATAAAACTTTAAGGTCTTTATTTAAAAAAAATGATGCCTAGGCGGTGTCCATGAAATTTTTAGCATTAACATATTTATCAATAAGTTTTTACTCTTTCTTTTTAAAAAAAAAATATATGTATAAACAATTACAATTTAATATTAAAAATATTTAATGGTCAACAAATATTTTTTTAAAAGCTTGCCGCTACTTATACGTAAATACACCTAAACCTCAATTGCGCCTAGCATTTTCTGAATCACTGTCTGATACCACGTAAAGAATTTGTGAATCTTGAGAGTATTGGACTTGACAATTAACAATTACATGCATAGTTAACAAAATGTATTCATTTTTCAAATTACGGTATGTGAATTTCATATTATTAGATGAATGCTTGATATATTAAAATTAAACAAGTTATGCCTAAAACATGTAAATTTTGAATCATTAATTATCAAATAAAAGTGAATACCTCGGATGCTGATTAAACAATTTTAATAGGTGGGATATTAAAAGATATTTCGAATGTTTGAACGGTATTTAAGTCTGTGTCCCACAGTATACCAATCATTTTCATAATATAATTTTTAGCATATATACAAACATTCACATTAACTAACCATCATATCCTGAATTGATAATTGCTTTACGTTTTTAAAATTCATACAATACTTTAAAAAACTCTAGTGAATCATATTTAGAGATGTCAACGGGTCGGATCCGGATCTGTCAGATCCATAATTTTTGGATCCAGATCTAACGGATCCAACGGATTTGGGTTCATAAACGAGTCTATGTAATTAACATCAAATTTTTAGTTTCAACTTCCATACTTGTACATTTCACCTTATTTTAAATAATTTGCATGCTCATTTAATTATGTTCATGCAATTGGATTTACGTGGATTTCAAATAATATTAATTATCCAATATTTTCGGGGTAAATAATAAAAGAAATGTACAATTAATCTTTAATTACGGATCCGGGTCCGGATCCAGGTTTCATTGTAAAATCCGGACCTGGTTCCGTTTTCCTGGAATTGGATCCGACCCAGATCCGACGGATCTGTAAAATTAAAATCCAGACTTTAAAAAACGGATCCGGATTCACGGATCCGAACCGGGTCCAGGATCCGTTACCATCCCTAATCATATTCCTCTATTTTATATGTCCTATAGCACAATACGAATTCAATATTTCTTTTATTAGTAAGTTAATTAACAGTTAGAATCCCACAAATTTTGGCTAAGAGCAAGCTTATCTTATTAATGAAAATAATTTTAATTACAATGAGTATATATTGGGATTATATGTATGTTAAATTCTGCTTTTACTAAAAAATTCATGCAACTTTTTATATTACTATATGTCTTTTAAGCAAGGTCTATTTTGGATCGGCTAAAATGCTTAGTTAGTTATTATAGTTGGAGATATTGGATAAAATATGGTCAAACTAAAAAAATGTAAACTTTAGTTATTATATGAGATTATGTGATTTAAATTATTGTACATTATTGTTTGATTTGTTTAGTTGTTACCAACATACTTATCATTTACACGTGTGTTTTACAACTCAAAATTTATGAAATTAATTATTTCTTAAAAAAATGTATCGATATGATTTTTTATTATGATTCAATTATTTCATATAACTTTTTCACAAATTTATTCCAGAGCAACAATAATGTCTGTCGGCTCTAAGCTAAAATCACCTCAAGATCCATAAATATCATCCCCAATATTCAATATAATTAATATCAAAATGGACGAGCAAATAAGAAAAATAATGCTGAACATTACGAAGCAAAGGAAATTATCGTAATATTTGTTCAATAAACTTCTTGTTTGTAATAACAGTGACATGACAATAATGGAAAAAAAGAATCGAACAAAATCCGACAAATGAAAAGAAATAAAAAACCTGACCAAAGTTCATGAAAGCCCCAGGTCAAGCCATTTATTTTAATTTTTTATAAACAATTTCTTTTAACAAATTAACTCTGTCAGATATAATTTTGGGAATTTTGTTTTGTTCCATAAAAATTGTGATTACACTTATATCAGTAACTATAAAGAAATAATATTTATATGTGGCTCGAAAAGTATAACTCATAACATCTTCAAGTGTGAAAAGAGTTTCAATGTTACTATGCCAAAATGTCTTGTAAAAAAACAATTTACTGTTTGTTGTGGTCCATTATTAAACTGCACCATAAATGCATATTCCATATAAATACACAATGAAAATCCACACAAATATATGTCCAGGGACCACCCCACATATCATATTATCAATGTAATTTAAGGATTTTTATTTCTCTAGATTTGGATTTGGGTTAGACTCAAACACTTATTGAATAAACTACCAATTAAAGATAATATAAATTTGCGTCCAATATGTAGGGAATTGTCATCGAAAACATAACCGCGTCGGCGAAATTACCGGTTAAAATTTTCTCGAATTCCAATAGGATCTTCTCAAGAACCATTGATAGGGTTTAAAAAGGATTATATCACAGATAAAAACTTACTTGATAGT